>SJYC01108764.1:0-20649 GCA_006408675.1 Madoqua kirkii
TTGCAGGTGGATTCTTTACTCCTGAGCCACCAGGGAAGCCCCAAATTTGAACATACTGACACTTTATGGCTTAGCAGTTTTATTTTTAATATACTGTATATGCAAGAGAAAAGGATGCACATGTGCACAAAACATGTCCACAATATGCACAAAAACATTTTTAGAAATAGGCAAAAGCTAAAAAATAATCTAAATATCCATTATAAGATGAATATATAGAAATGAATGAAAAAAAACATTAGTTATAAGCAACATTATGCAAGAATCTCATGAAAATAATAGGAAAAATGGACAGAAAATACATATAGTATGTTTTTATTCATGTAAAGTTCAAAAGGCAAAACTAATCTGTGGTTTTAAGAGTCAAAAAGGATTTATTTTGAAGAAAAAGAAAGGGATAGTGATGAAGAACGGCAGGGAGCACTTGAGATAATCATAATGCTCATTCTTGACCGGAACATTGGTTTATACTGATGTGTACACCTGTGGGTAATTTATTGAATTGTATACTTGTGATTTTAAACATTTCTATGTATATTATGCTTCCACAGAAAGATTTCTTTTTAAAACTAATGACATATAAGCTACAATCAGAATATTTCATAAATTTTGTTTAGTTTGCTAACTAGGCTAATAGGTTTTCTTTTTACAGATAATATTTTTAAAAGGGATTCATAGTTTGTTTCTTATGTTTTAAAAGAAACTCTCCATTCTCTAATGCTTTTAATGTATTTTGAAGCACATCAGCTGCACATTATTCTATGCTACTGACTGGCCTCAAGGCCTAAAAATGTAACCTAAAGAATGTAAAAAAAAATGTTTGCTTAAGATAAAATTGTAGATAGGTATTAGAATATACAGTTAAATAATTACAAATTGCATACTGTTAAGCCATGCCACTCCCTCTGAATAAGGCAGAAATAATTTTAGACTCAGAACCCTTTCTCTACAGATATTCAAATGGAAGATATTTCATTTTTTCCCAGTTTATGTGTTTAGCACTCTATGCAAAATTGAAGTTTAAGGACAGAGATTTGCTCACTATATTCTAGCCTGGCCAGAGTTGCTTCCTAATATCTCCCTATGAAAGTTTTCTATCTCCCATTATTAGGCTTAAAATGTGGAGCATGTAGAAGATGTGGAATTACATGTCTGCTGGACTGTTTTCTGCCTCTGTTAGCATTGTAGGGTCCAACACTTTGAATGTACATTCTCTCCCTCCCTCCCACTTTCCTCCTTCCTCTCCCACTCTTCCTTGTGTTCTCCCCTTCTCCGAACCTCCTTCTTCCTTCCTCCATCCCATTCTCTTTCTCCCTCCCTTCCTTTCTCTCTCTCTTAAAGTCTTCCCTATTTACTCAACTCCAACTCCAAGATTTCTGAATACAGGAGAAGGTAGACCTTACTTGATAAGAGACTTCAGCAAGTCATATTTAAATTATCACACAAGCATTGGGTACTTGTAAGTTGGAAGTCAAAATAATTCGTTCAAAAACTCTGTTATTTTAAGTTTAATCATAACATGATATATGTAAGCCCAGGAAAAAGTTTAAAACACCTAATGATGCTCTCTATTTCCAAATTGGGTGACTCAACCAAAGTCATGTTCTCGGCAATTGTCTCAATACCATAGGAGTGCATAATAAGTCTTAGGAAAGCTACCTAATTTCTCTCTCATTCTCTTTTCAGTCATAATCCACTTTGAATTACAAGCATCTGTGTAAAACTTGCAGAAATATATGCTGTATTTTTATCAGTGTCCCATCTCTGGAAGTGAAAGTCACTCAGTTTTGTCCAACTCTTTGCCTTGTCCAGCTCTTTGCCTCCTCATGGACTATAAAGTCCATGAATTCTCCAGGCCAGAATACTGGAGTGGGTAGCCATTTCCTTCTCCAGGGGATCTTCCTGACTCAGGAATCAAACTGGGGTCTCCTACTTAGCTCTCTTTATTAGCTGAACTAATAACAATAACTAGGAAGCCCCTATCTCTATATACTCTCAAATAATTACTACACGGTGTTCAGTCACTCAGTTGTGTCCAACTCTGTGCCCCCATGGACTGTAGACTTTGAGGTTTCTCTGTCTATGGGATTTCCCGGGCAAGAATCCTAGAATGTGTTGCCATTTCCTCCTCCAGGGGATCTTCCCGACACAGGGATCAAACCCCCGTCTCTTGTGTCTCGTGTGCTGGCAGGCAGATTCTTTACCCCTGGCACCACTCATATTTAAATTCAATCTCTTCAGTTATTTATTTGCTAAAAGAAATACTTCTTTAGCACTTCCAAATCCAACAGAAATTTAACAAAGTGTAAAGAAGAATATTATATGAGAAGGCTCCTATGGTATTGCAATTGTTCACTTTTGTTCTAAAGAGTCTTTCTTGACAAGCTCAGAGATTGAGAGAAGTTAAGTTGTAACTGGAAAAACAATTTTTTTAAATCCCAGATCACTGAAATTGCTTACCTTATACAGCCTATTACTTTAAACATTAAAAATACTTTAAAAACATTTTGAAAGTAATCTTTTTATAAGATATATACTCATTTTCTTAACTAAAATATATTAGTACTTGTATTAATGATTCATTTATCATTCTGTAAATTATTTATTACAGAAGTTTCCCATTTTTTTCATATTTCAGTTTTGATTAAGTGAAGTGTTACTGATTATGAATCAGTAGACAAATCTAAATAAAAAACTTAATTCCTCCCAAAGAATAAAAGATTTTGGAATGTTGGTAGTTGGTTAACACAAAAGTTTACCACAAAGGGATCATCTTCTAGTTTCTGACACATAGACACACATGCACTCACAGACACACACACACATATACCTTGCTTACAAAAACAACCATCTTTTATTCCTTCAAATTTTATGGTTAGCTTAATAATGATTGGAACTGAGAGAAAGTAAAAAAAAAAAGTGTGATAAACTAAAAGAAGAAAGGTTCAAAGAAAATACAGCTGAGAAGAGACGTTTTGTTCAAGGGGATAAAATAGGGAAGGAGTTGAAGATTAAAGGTTGAAGAAAAGAGTCTATGCAGATTGGCCTTTATATATTTAACAGCAGCAGTCTGGAATTTATGGAAAGAAAAGCATGTGGGACAATATAACTGATTTAATTTTGAACACCATGTTGATAAAATGGAAGTGGTGGTATGTAATTGATTATTTACTGAGGACATGTGTGTGACTAAGTGTATATTGAGAGTTGTGCGTGGCGGGTTCATGTTAATGTAGGGCAAAACCAATACAATATTGTAAAGTAATTAACCTCCAATTAAAATAAATAAATTTATATTAAAAAAAGAAAAATCCAGATATACAGGACACTAGCTCTCAGAGAGCTGACAACCCAACTGTGAGGTTACAGCAGGAATTAAAAAGCTACTAAGACTGATCTGAATAATGTCTACTGTGGCAACAGCCTACATAAATTACTACCAACAAAATCTTCCTTAGTTTGGAACATTCCAGCTCATAAGTTTTGATCATTTTACTGACCTGAATGGCATAACAATTGAGATTTCTGCATATAGTAAGAAGGAGAAATAATGAAATGTATCCAGATATACAGGACACTAGCTCTCAGAGAGCTGACAACCCAACTGTGAGGTTACAGCAGGAATTAAAAAGCTACTAAGACTGATCTGAATAATGTCTACTGTGGCAACAGCCTACATAAATTACTACCAACAAAATCTTCCTTAGTTTGGAACATTCCAGCTCATAAGTTTTGATCATTTTACTGACCTGAATGGCATAACAATTGAGATTTCTGCATATAGTAAGAAGGAGAAATAATGAAATGTAATTAATCTGTGCTAAGAAAGTAGAGATTACCATGAAATTATTTAATAATACTTTATATTCACAATATAAAAATTGTTATAACCTCTGTAGGATAATTACACTAAGAACTGTACTGTAACACCAAACACAATCATGCAATCTAAAGGACAAAGATGGATATACAATTACAGAGTATTCACATGGTAATTAGGTAGATAGTAACTGAAGGATAAGAGAATGGCTATCTTCTGCAATAGAAATGGAATAATTTTCAAGGGAGATCAATATTGCACTCTCTTTTTCTCTTTCCTTAAAAGGAAACCAGAAATATGAGATATTTCTTCCTTTAATACTTTTATAATATCTTAATAGACTGCATAAAATATATGTATGTATGAGTATATATACAGGTTTATGAATATTCAAGGAGAGCCAGATGCCTTTAAAATGTCTAGCTGCATTTAATTTCTTTCCCAAATATTTCTTTCTATTGGAAAGTAACTGCCAAAACCATTTAGCTATTAACTCATATTTGCACCTGGGCTACTCACATTGTAATAGTTAGTGAAGTGTGAAATTTATTTAAAGAGAGGAAAACCAAATCAAAATATACCACCTAAACAGGAGCTGAAGATACTCAATAAGAATAATGGGGAATTGGAGAGTCTTTAATTGGTAATACAGGATGGCTATTCAGGGGAGACTATACAATCCAATGTATGTACATCAATTGTCTTACATCACTGAATTTTTATCTGACCTTTCAAAAAGTGTTCTGTGAATTGGCATTAAGATTCATAATTTAAATAGGTATTTGATAATTTAGGACCATACACATACACATAATAAATTAAAAGTAAGATGGAATTATTTTCACAACCCAGGCATTCTATTAACTGAGTTCCAGTTTTAGTGCAATGCACACTCCACTTTCACCATTATATAATTGTGTCCCAGGAGCAGTAGACTGAATGAATTTGGCTAATATTTTCCCTACAGGGAGGTTTGTAATTGCTTTCACATATGTATTAAAGGCAGAAAAATTTCCAGAAGAACCAATAATGGTATTTTGTAAATTTCTGATGAATACTTCCACTACAGTGATATAATGAAAACAAAGAAGAAATGAAATCAAGACCAAAATATGAAGGACTTGGAAGTTAAATTCAGCCCTTCCTCTGGCTAACAATGTGAACTCATCTGAGTTACCTGACTAACTTCTGCAAAATGCCCTTTGGTCATCCATGAACAGAGTTGGTATTTCTAAACCCTCCTGAGACTGTGTCATGATTTCCTCCTCAGCTGTCCATCCTCAAGAATGCCCTTGATTCCAAAAAGGCCAATGAGAGCCTATTTTGAGCAAAATTATGGAAATGACAATTACAATGCTAATAAATGCTCATTTTTAGTTGTTTTCTACATGCCAGGCGTGTGCTTGTTTGTCTGGCATTTAGTCTGATAACATGGTATTATCCTCATTGTAATCACATTGAGGCACAGATAGGTTAAGCAACTTGCCAAAGATGACACAAGAAAAAGTGAGAGAACTAAAATTCAAACCGAAATAAGAGAATAAACTCTTATTTTTCTTATTCAATTACTCACACTCAGGAAAAAAAAGATACAGAAAGTAATTTTGCAAACCTTCAATGTTTTCTTTTCCTTACATGTGTCTAAAACGAACAAGCCTCCATCTACATAGATATCTGAGGGTCTAACCACCAGTCAGAATGCTAATGGATGATGTTGGGATAAGTCCAGGAGCGTTTCCTGATGTCATCCAGATCTGCAAAATTAGAGTTCAGAAACTCAATCTGGGTGCCTATGCCTCATCCAAATACTCACATTTCACGTGTCAGTCTCAGCCTCCTATCCAACCCAGCAAATACATGCTTCTCTAGCCATTGGTAATCAGTGTACAGCACTAGACTCCTACTTGAAGTGAACACTTAATTATCCATGTGATATATTCAGTATCAGGCAGGATCAGCTTTGAGCTAGTCCAGACAAATATGAAACCAAAATAACAGTCAAGAAATCACAAAGTAAGACATTCCCGAGTGTCAGCATTTATTGATATCTAATTTAGCTAATTTAGGATGAAAATATTTGGAAGGTTTTCTAGAAAAGTTTTCAGACTCTTAAAAATGTTAACAAAAGTGATGCTGGCCTTTTTTTCCATGAAGTCAGTTTTTCACCTATCATGGTTTAGGAACAAAAAGGTAAAGTAACTTGTATAATTTGCTTAGAATTTTATGATTGTTTTCTTTAAAGTATTATATTAAGAAAGAAAAACAAATTTAAAACTACTAGAATATTCAGATTCCTCCAGTGTTTTACACAGCCAGAGGTATTTTAATAATTAAACTTACAGCGTAGTCCTAAATATATCTTCTGATTTCAGAACTGAATTTAATAAAGTAGGCAAACATTGAATCCAGGTATGCCAATTAAACATTCACTAGGGGAAAATGTGGGCAAAACTCTGATTAGAGCTGATAAATTTTCATCAGGAAAGCATGCCTAAGAAAATTAGCATTTTCTAATGTATTACTAATAACAGAAATATATCCCAAATATTTTATAGAGAAAACTGCAAAAATTTAAAAAGTAAGATCTATCCTGAGCAAATAGTGCCATCTCTAAGTATCCAGGTAAAAGGAAAATGTAAAATTCAGCAAGATGATTAAAAAAAAAAAAAAAACTTTGATTTGAGTGAGACATATGGGGTGGGATTTTAAAAGTGCCAGTATTTAAATTTTCAACAGGCTGCTGTTTCAAAATGCATATTAACAATGAGTGGGGTTTCCCTGGTGACTCAGTGGTAAAAAATCTGCCTGCCAATGCAGGAGACAAGGGTTTGATCCCTGATCCAGGAAGCTTTCACATGCCATGGAGCAACCAATTCCATGTGCCACAGCTACTCAGCCTGTTCTCTCAAGTGCAAGAGCCTCAACTACCAAGTCCACATGCCATAACTACTGAAGCCCAGTGCACCTTGGAGCCCATGTCCAGAGCAAGAGAAGCCACACAGTGAGAAGCTATGCCCCATAGCTGAAAGTAGCCCCTGCCTGCTGCAGCTAGAGATAAGCCTGGCAGCAACAAAGACCCAGCACAGCCATAAATAAATAGGTAAATAAATAAATAAATGTGGAGCCAATAATTTTAGCAATAATCAAAAATTAACTCATAAAACTCACAGCAATGATTTGTTTTCAAGTAAAATCTAAAGAGCTTTTATTTATAAAGCATGTTCTGGGTTAAATATTTCTCTATATTTAAAGCAATCCAGCTACAGAAGCTCTGAGCAAGTAACTATAATGTGGGAGAGAATCATCTGAGACTTGAAAGCAAGCTGACTTGCAGACAGTAGCTAACTACAGTCATCAGTTCAGTTCAGTCACTCAGTCGCGACAGATTCTTTGCAAACCCATGAATCACAGCAGGCCAGGCCTCCCAGTCCATCACCAATTTCTGGAATTCACTGAAATCCATGTGTATCGAGTCAGTGATAACATCCAATCATCTCATCCTCTGTTGTTTCCTTCTCCTTCTGCCCTCAATCCTTCCCAGCATCAGGATTTTTTCAAATAAGTAAGCTCTTAGCATCAGGTGGGAAATGTGTTGGAGTTTCAGCCTCAACATTAGTCTTTCCAATGAACACCCAGGACTAATCTCCTTTAGGATGAACTGGTTGGATATCCTTGCAGTCCAAGGGATTCTCAAGAGTCTTCTCCAATCTTTGCAAACCCATGAATCACAGCAGGCCAGGCCTCCCAGTCCATCACCAATTTCTGGAATTCACTGAAATCCATGTGTATCGAGTCAGTGATAACATCCAATCATCTCATCCTCTGTTGTTTCCTTCTCCTTCTGCCCTCAATCCTTCCCAGCATCAGGATTTTTTCAAATAAGTAAGCTCTTAGCATCAGGTGGGAAATGTGTTGGAGTTTCAGCCTCAACATTAGTCTTTCCAATGAACACCCAGGACTAATCTCCTTTAGGATGAACTGGTTGGATATCCTTGCAGTCCAAGGGATTCTCAAGAGTCTTCTCCAACACCACAGGTCAAAAGCATCAATTCTTCGGTGCTTACTTTCTTTATAGCCCAACTCTCACATCCATACATGACTACTGGAAAAACCATAATCCTGACTAGACGGACCTTTGTTGGCAAAGTAATGTCTCTACTTTTTAAATGCTATCTAGATGGTCGTAACTTTCCTTCCAAGGAGTGTCTTTTAGTTGCATGGCTGCAATCACCATTTGCAGTGATTTTGGACCCCATAAAAATAAAAGACAGCCACTGTTTCCCCATCTATTTGCCGTGAAGTGATGGGACCAAATGCCATGATCTTACTTTTCTGAATGGAAAGCTTTAAGCCAACTTTTTCACTCTCCTCCTTCACTTTCATCAAGAGGCTGTTTAGTTCTTCTTCACTTTCTGCCATAAGGGTGGTATCATCTGCATATCTGAGGTTATTGATATTTCTCCCGGCAAATCTATTTCTCACTTCCATTGTATCATCAAAAGGGATTTGATTTAAGTCATACCTGAATGGTATAGGGGTTTCTCCACTTTCTTCAATTTAAGTCTGAATTTGGCAATAAGTTCATGATCTGAGCCACAGTCAACTCCCTGTCTTGTTTTTCCATATTTGGCTGGAAAGAATATAATCAATCTGATTTTGGTGTCAACCATCTGGTGATGTCCATGTGTAGTGTCTTCTCTTGTATTGTTGGAAGAGGGTATTTGCTATGACCAGTGTGTTCTCTTAGCAGAACTTTCTTAACTTTTGTCCTGCTTCATTCTGTATTCCAAAGCCAAATTTGCCTGTTACTCTAGGTGTTTCTTGACTTTCTACTTTTTCATTCCAGTCCCCTATAATGAAAAGGATATCTTTTTCAGGTGTTAGTTCTAGAAGGTCTTGTAGGTCTTCACAGAACTGTTCAACTTCAGCTTCTTTACCGTTACTGGTCAGGGCATAGCCTTGGATTACTGTAATACTGAATGGTTTTCCTTGGAAATGAGCAGAGATCATTCTCTTATTTTTGAGATTGCATTCAAGTACAGCATTTCAGACTCTTTTGTTGACCATAATGGCTTCTCCATTTCTTCCAAGGGATTCCTGCCCATAGTAGTGGTCATTGAGTTAAATTCACCCATTCAAGTCCATTTTAGTTCACCGTTACTGGTCAGGGCATAGCCTTGGATTACTGTAATACTGAATGGTTTTCCTTGGAAATGAGCAGAGATCATTCTCTTATTTTTGAGATTGCATTCAAGTACAGCATTTCAGACTCTTTTGTTGACCATAATGGCTTCTCCATTTCTTCCAAGGGATTCCTGCCCATAGTAGTGGTCATTGAGTTAAATTCACCCATTCAAGTCCATTTTAGTTCACTGATTCCTAGAAAGTCGATCTCCTGTTTGACCACTTCCAGTTTGCCTTGATTCATGGACCTAACTTTCCAGGTTCCTATGCTTTATTGCTCTTTACATCATTGGGTCTTTCTTCCATAACCAGTCACATCCACAACTGGGTATTGTTTTTGCTTTGGCTCTGACTCTTCATGGTTTCTGGAGTTATTTCTTCACTGATTGCCAGTAGCATATTGGGTACCTACCGACCTGACAAGTTCATCTTTCAGTGTCCTACCATTTTGCCTTTTCATACTGTTCATGGGGTTCTCAAGGCAAGAATACTGAATTGGTTTGCCATTCCCTTTTCCAGTGGACCACACTTTGTCAGACCTCTCCACCATGACCCAGCTATCTTGAGTGGTCCCGCACAGCATGCCTTAGTTTCACTGAGTTAAACGAAGCTCTGGTCAGTGTGATCAGATTGGCTAGTTGTCTGTGATTGTAGTTACAGTCTGTCTGCCCTCTCATTCTCTCTCTCAGTGCCTACCATCTTACTTGGGTTTCTCTTACCTTGGACGTGGGGGTCTCTCTTCACAGCTACTCCAGCAAAGCACAGCCACTCTTCCCTACCTCTGATGCGGGGTAGCTCCCCTTGACTGCTGCCCCTGCCCTTGGGCTAAGAGTAGTTCCTCTAGGCAGCATGCGTGCACCTTCGTAGCATCGAATGATACTAACTCAAAACCATTCAAGTGAATAGCATGAGATGACTTAAAAATAGGATGAATGAGTGAAAGTCACTCAGTCGTTTCCATCTCTTTGCGACCTCATGGACTATATAGTCCGTGGACTTCTCTAGTCCAGAACACTGGAGTGAGTAGCCTTTCCCTTCTCCAGGAGATCTTTCTGATCCAGGTTTTGAACTCAGGTCTCCTGCATTGCAGGTGGATTCTTACCAGCTGAACCACAAGGGAAGCCCAAAACAAACATATAGATAGTAATTTTTCACAATAATCAAAGCATTTACTATGTTTTACCCTACTTTCTTTACCAAGACATTGAATAATAGGAAGGTTCAATTTATTTTAGTCCAGTGAAATTTATTAACATCTACAATCAATGGTAAAGCATCCACCTGCAAGGCAGGAGATGCTGATTCAGTTCCTGGGTTATGAAGATCCCCTGGAGAAGGAAATGGCAATCTACTCCAGTATTCTTGCATTGGGAAATCTCATGGACAGAGAAGACTGGTGGCCTACAGTCTATGGGTCGTAAAGAGTTGGACACAACTTAGCAACTAAACAATAGCAGTTGTGTTAATAGTATCTATTGTGTTAAAAGATCCATAAGCCTCTTATCCATCTCCATCAAAGGGCAGACAGAATGAAAACCATAATCACAGGAAACTAACCAATCTAACCACATGGACCACAGCCTTGTCTAACTCAATGAAACTATGAGCCATGCCATGCAGGGCCACCCAAGATAGACAGATCATGGTGGAGAGTTCTGACAAAATGTGGTCCACTGGAGAAGGGAATGGCAAATCAATTCAGTATTCTTGCCTTAAGAACCCCATGAACAGTACAAAAAGGCAAAAAGATAGGACACTGAAAGACGAACTCCCCAGGTCGGTAGGTGCCCAATATGCTAATGGCGATCAGTGGAGAAATAACTCCAGAAACCATGAAGAGTCAGAGCCAAAGCAAAAACAATACCCAGTTGTGGATGTGACTGGTGATGGAAGCAAGGTCTGGTGCTGTAAAGAGCAATAAAGCATAGGAACCTGGAAAGTTAGGTCCATGAATCAAGGCAAACTGGAAGTGGTCAAACAGGAGATGGCAAAAGTGAATGTCAACATTTCAGGAATCAGCGAACTAAAATGGGCTGAGATGAGTGAATTTAATTCAGATGACCATTATATCTACTACTGTGGGCAAGAATCCCTTAGAAGAATTGAAGTAGCTATCATAGTCAACAATAGATTTCAAAACGCAGTACTTGGATGCAATCTCAAAAATGACAGAATGATCTTTGTTCATTTCCAAGGCAAACCATTCGATAGCATGGTAATCCAAATCTACGCTCTGACCAATAATACTGAAGAAGCTGAAGTTGAATGGTTCTATGAAGCCCTATAAGACCTTCTTGAATTAACACCCAAAAAAGATGTCCTTTTCATTATAGGGGACTGGAATGAAAAAGTAGGAAGTCAAGAAACATCTGAAGTAACAAGCAAATTTGGCTTTGGAATACAGAATGAAGCAGGGCAAAGGTTAAGAAAGTTCTGCCAAGAGAACACACTGGTTATAGCAAATACCCTCTTCAAACAACACAGGAGAAGACTCTACACATGGACATCACCAGATGGTCAACACTGAAATCAGACTGATTATATTCTTTCCAGCCAAAGGTAGAGAAGTTCTATACAGTCAGCAAAAACAAGACAGGAGTTCACTGTGGCTCAGATCATGAACTCCTTATTGCCAAATTCAGACTTAAATTGAAGAAAGTAGGGAAAACCACTAGACCATTCAGGTATGACCTAAACCAAATCCCTTATGATGATACAGTGGAAGTGATAATTAGATTTAAGGGATTAGATCTGATAGAGTGCTTGATGAACTATGGACAGAGATTCATGACATTGTAGAATAGACAGGGATCAAGACCATCCCCAAGAGAAAGAAATGCAAAAAAAAAAAAAAATGGCTTTCTGAGGAGGCCTTCTGAATAGCTGTGAAAAGGAGAGAAGCAAAATGAAAGGAGAAAAGGAAAGATATACCCATTTGAATGCAGAGTTACAAAGAATAGAGAGGAGAAATAAGAAACACTTTCTCATGATCAGTGCATAGAAATAGAGGAAAACAATAGAATGGGGAAGATTCGAGACTTCTTTAAGAAAATTAGAAATACAAGGGGAACATTTAATGCAAAGATGGGCACAATAAAGGACAGAAATGGTAGGGACCTAATGAAAGCAGAAGATATTAAGAAGAAACAGCAAGATTACACAGATGAACTACACAAAAAAGTTCTTCATGACCCAGATAATCATGATGGTGTGATCTTTCACCTAGAGCTAGAGATCTTGGAATGTGAAGTCAAGCGGGCCTTAGAAAACATCGCTATGAACAAAACTAGTGGAGGTGATGGAATTCCAGTTGAGCTATTTCAAAACGTAAAAGGTGATGCTCTGAAAGTGCTGCACTCAATATGCCAGCAAATTTGGAAAACTCAGCAGTGGTCATAGGATGGGAAAAGGTCAGTTTTCTTTCCAATCCCAAAGAAAGGCCATGCCAAAGAGTGCTCAAACTACTGTACAATTGCACTCATCTCACACTCCAGTAAAGTAATGCTAAAAATTCTCCCAGCCAAGCTTCAACAATACAGAATCATGAAATTCCAGATGTTCGACCTGGTTTAGAAAAGGCAGAGGAACAAGAGGTCAATTGCTAACATACACTGGATCATCAAAAAAGCAAGAGAGTTCCAGGAAAACATCTATTTCTGCTTTATTGACTGTGCCTTTGACATGCGGATCACAACAAACTAGAAAATTCTGAAATAAATGGGAATACCAGACCATCGGACCTGCCTTTTGAGAAATCTGTCTGCAGGTCAGGAAGCAACAGTTAGAACTGGACGTGAAATGACAGGCTGGTTCCAAATAGGAAAAGGAGTATGTCAAGGCTGTATATTGTCACCCTGCTTATTTAACTTATACAGAGTACATCATGAGAAATGCTGGGCTGGATGAAGCACAAGCTGGAATCATGATTGCCAGGAGAAATATAAAAAACCTCAGATATGCAAATGACAGCACTCTTATGGCAGAAAGTGAAGAACTAAAGAGCCTCTCGATGAAAGTGAAAGAGGAGAGTGAAAAAGTTAGCTTAAAGTTCACCATTCATAAAACTAAGATCAGGGGCATCCAGTCCCATCATTTTTTGGTAAGTAGATGGAGAAACAGTGAAAACAGTGGCAGACTTTATTTTGGGGGGCTCTAAAATCACTGCATACAGTGACTACAGCCATGAATTAAAAGATGCTTGCTGCTTAGAAGAAAAGTTATGATAAACCTAGACAGCATATTAAAAGGCAGAAACATTACTTTGCCAACAAAGGATTATGTAGTCAAAGCTTTGGTTTCTCCAGTAGTCATGTATGGATATGAGAGTGGACTATAAAGAAAGCTGAGTGCTAAAGAATTGATGCTTTTGAACTGTGGTGTTGGAGAAGACTCTTAAGAGTACCTTGGACTGCAAGAAGATCGAACCAATCCATCCTAAAGGAAATCAGTCTGGAATATTCATTGGAAGGACTGATGTTGAAGCTGAAACTCTCAATATTTGGCCACCTGATATGAAGAACTGACTCACTGGAAAAGATCCTGATGCTGGGAAAGATTGAATGTAGGAGGAGAAGGGGACAACAGAGGATGAAATTGTTGGATGGCATTCCTGATTTGATCGACATGAGTTTGAGTAAACTCTGGGAGTTTGTGATGGACAGGGAGGGCTGGTGTGCTGCAGTCTATGGTGTCGCAAAGAGTTGGATACAACTGAGCGACTAAACTGAACTGAACTGATTGTGTTAATATTGTCCATGTTTTTAGAGTGCCTATACCTGATAGAACCTCAGGGCTAACATGATTGAAAAATAAAATAAAGATCAATAAAAGATTTTAGTTAAGTACTATTTTTAAGACAATTCAGAGCATGAACTAAGAACTCATTCATATTAATAAAATACTGCTAAAGGTTTCATGGAGAAATAATACGTGAAGAATGCTGGAGACTGATCATGGAAAAGATTACCTCAGATGGGAGTATCATGAAGAAAGTTACTGTCATAATGTTGAGATTATAAGCTACAGGGCAGGGAATGTTTTACCTCATATGGGAAGAAGAAATGGCCATCCTAGACAATCCCATTCAGTTCCTATATTCACAAATGTTTTCTCTATTAATAACTTTGTCTATCTCTTCTCCATTCCAACTGTTCATCCTTTCTTTCTTCCAAGTAACTCACTACTCACTTACTTAGCCATAGAAAAGAATGAAATTGGGTCTTTTGCAGTGACGTGGATGGAGCTAGGGTCTGTCACACAGAGTGAAAGGAGTCAGAAAAAGAGAGAAACAAATATCATGTGATACCACATCCATATGGAATACAGGAAAAGAGTACAAATGAACCTATTTTCAGGGCAGGAATAGAGACACCTACATAAAGAATGGACATATGGACACAGTGGGGGAAAAGGAGGATGGGACAAATTGGGAGAGTAACATTGACATAAATTGGGAGAGTAACAGCAGCAGAGTTACTGCTGCTGATGATAAGTCGCTTCAGTCGTGTCCGACTCTGTGCGACCCCAGAGATGGCAGCCCACCAGGCTCCCTCATCCCTGAGATTCTCCAGGCAAGAACACTGGAGTGAGTTGCTACTTCCTTCTCCAGTGCAGGAAAGTGAAAAGTGAAAGAAGTCACTCAGTCGTGTCCATCTCTTTGCAACCCCATGGACTGCAGCCTACCAGGCTCGTCCATCCATGGGATTTTTCAGCCAAGAGTATTGGAGTGGGGTGCCACTGCCTTCTTCCATATATACACTACCATGAGTCAAATAGATAGCTAGTGGAAAGCGGCTATATATTACAGAAAGCTCAGCTCAGTGTTCTGTGATGACCTAGGAGTGAGGGGAGGTGGGAGGGAGACTCAACAATTCAGCCAAGAGTATTGGAGTGGGGTGCCATTGCCTTCTTCCATATATACACTACCATGAGTCAAATAGATAGCTAGTGGAAAGCGGCTATATATTACAGAAAGCTCAGCTCAGTGTTCTGTGATGACCTAGGAGTGAGGGGAGGTGGGAGGGAGACTCAACAGGGTGGGGATATATGTACACATATAGCTGATTCAGTTGTGCAGCAGAAACTAACACAAAATTATAAAGCAATTACTATCCAGTAAACAAAGAAAAAATAAAAAGTAATGATTTCTAATATAATTAGATATACCTGCCTCCTAGTTTTCCTTTAGTGTGTTACCTCGAAAAATATATAATACATATGTATCTTTATATTGATATGTACATAGGTATATAGAGAGGCATTTCTATAATAGCATGATAACAATAAGATCTTTCAGTGCTCAGCCTTCTTTATGGTCCAAATCTCACATCCAAACATAACTACTGGAAAAAAACCATAGCTTTCACTAGGCAGACCTTGTTGGGAAAATAATATCTCTGCTTTTTAATATGCTGCCTAGTTTTGTCATTTTTTTCTACCAAGGAGCAAACTTCATGGCTGCAAGCATCATCTGCAGTAATTTTGGAGCCCAGGAAAATAAAATCTTTCACTGTTTCCATTGTTTCCTGATTTATTTGACATAAAGTTATGGGACTGGATGCCATGATCTAAGGTTTTTGAATATTGACTTTTAAGCCAACTTTTTCTCCCTCCTCTTTCACTTTCGTTAAGAGGCTATTTAGTTCCTCTTAACTTTCTGCCATAAAGATGGTTTGATCTGCATATCTGGGGTTATAAATATTTCTCCTGGCAATTTTGATTCCAACGGGGGCTTTATCTAGCCCAGCATTTTGCATGATGTACTCTGCATATAAGTTAAATGATCAGGGTGATGATATATAGCCTTGATGTACTCCTTTCCCAATTTTGAACCAGTCTGTTGTTCCGTGTCCAGTTCTAATGGTTGCTGCTTGACTTGCATACAGATTTCTCAAGAGGCAAGTCAGGTGGTCTGGAATTCCCATCTCTTTAAGAATTTTCCACAGTTTGTTGTGATCCACACAGTCAAAGGCTTTAACATAGTTAATGAAGCAGAAGTAGATGTTTTCCTGGAACTCTCTTGCTTTTTCTATGATCCAGTGGGTGTTGGCAATTTGATCTCTGTTTCTTCTGACTTTTCTAAATACATCTTGTACATCAAGTTCAGGGTTCATTAATTCGCTGTTGAAGATTAACTTGAATGATTTTGACTATTAGCATGTGAAATAACTGCAATTGTGCAGTAGCTTGAACATTCTTTGGCATTTCCCTTCTTAGGATTGGAATAAAACCTGACCTTTTCGAGTCTTGTGGCCCCTGCTAAGATTTCCAAATTTGCTGTTGTATCAAGTGCAGCATTTTAATAGTATTATCATTTAGGATTTGAAGTAGCTCAACTGAAATTCTATTACCTCCACTAGCTTTGTTCATAGTAATACTTCCTAAGGCCCACTTGACTTCTCACTCTAGGATGTTTGGCTCTAGGTGAGTGATCACACCATAGAAAAAAGAGCATAACTTTTCTTAAATCAAAACAATGCATTCATAATTTTATTCATTCTGTTACATTGTCATGAATGCACACATATATTTATCATAAACCTTGATTTAAATAAATTGATATATTAAAATCCATTGTTTTCTAACAAATGAATACTAAAAAGAGTAAATTTAAATAAAAAGGGATTACCAAAGACAGCCAATCATTTCCTGCAGTATAGATGCTTAATTTTATGAAAATGAACTATTATTACAAAAACCTACTCATCAGGGATTGCCCCTAAAAAATCAGATACATCATAAGTATAGGACACTCTGCAAAATACAAAGTTACTTAGTTCAGAATAAAATTGAAAAGTCAATGCAAATTTCAAGTAGCTAAATTTGAATTTCCAGATCTGTATTACTATTCGAAGATCCATGACTAAATCTATGATAATGAGAATCTAATTTTCAGATAAAGAAAGTAATTTGCACTTTATTTATTGGTTTTAAGAACTCAGAAAATCTATATTGTAATGATCTGAGGGCAAGCTTTCTTTGCAAATGAATGATATAAATAAGAAACATAGTGCTAGAAACAGCTTGGTGTGGAGATGACAACATAATAACTGGCACAGTGCTTATTTAAATGACTACTTGAAAACACAAGTCACTTTCATGATAACTTCCAGATCATGAATGACTATTAAGCTAGAAATTTTTCAACTTCAGATGTCAGTGTTTCTTAAATTGAAAGGCAGTATAGGTTTCTGATCCTTTTAAGAATCTCTTGTCAAATTAAACAAATATGTAAGAGATCTGTATTACTATTCGAAGATCCATGACTAAATCTATGATAATGAGAATCTAATTTTCAGATAAAGAAAGTAATTTGCACTTTATTTATTGGTTTTAAGAACTCAGAAAATCTATATTGTAATGATCTGAGGGCAAGCTTTCTTTGCAAATGAATGATATAAATAAGAAACATAGTGCTAGAAACAGCTTGGTGTGGAGATGACAACATAATAACTGGCACAGTGCTTATTTAAATGACTACTTGAAAACACAAGTCACTTTCATGATAACTTCCAGATCATGAATGACTATTAAGCTAGAAATTTTTCAACTTCAGATGTCAGTGTTTCTTAAATTGAAAGGCAGTATAGGTTTCTGATCCTTTTAAGAATCTCTTGTCAAATTAAACAAATATGTAAGATATTTTGCATATAATTTCAGCGTTTTTTGAAATTTTCTTGATTATATACTCTAAATTTTCAGAAATCTGTTAAGTTGGAATCCAGATCTGAGGAAGAAATACTGAGTTTGGAGGTGATAATGTAGAATTGAAAAATTAAAACATCCTTTCAAAATCATTTAAAATTATAAAAGCAGACATTTTTGGTATTCTCCACTCCAGTGTTCTTGCCTGGAGAATACCAGGGACGGGGTAGCCTGGTGGGCTGCAGTCTATGGGGTTGCACAGAGTCGGACATGACTTAAGTAACTTAACAATTCTATAATTTTGGATTTATTTTTAAATATTTTCATTATCAAGGTGAAACTCATCTACATTATTTAAAAAACAATAATGATAATCATTTAACTATCTGCTTTTCATAGTTATCTCAAGTTAGGTAATCTATAAAAAGGTTCTCTTTTAAATTTTAAAATTAAATGCACATATTTATATTTTTAAAAATATTTTGAGTGCTATAATTTATAATTTGTAATAAGTGTGTATTATAATATGTATTTTAGGAAAATACATTCAGATAATGTATAATTTGGATAATGCAAAATTAATTGATTAATATTACAGCATTCATGTTTATAGTCTCAGATTTTTAAAATAATTTCTGTAATAATCCATGAATTTAGAATGAAATTCTATATAGAGTTACATTAAAGTAAATAGAACAGAAAAATCAGTTTCTTTTATTGAAGAGCATAGTCTCTTGAATAAGTTACTTTCATAGGCAGTGACTATAATGTGAAATGTCAAAAGCTGAAAAGTTTAGTCTAACTCTATGGAAAGCCCATTTCTGGGAATTAGGTAGGTCATATCTTTTCTTCACTCAGCAGTCTGGAGTATCTGACAGCTGGTTCATTGATCCAGCAGCTGAGTATCGATTTTATATAGGCCAAATTGCCAGCATCTGTTGGATCATAGAAAAAACAAGAGAACTCCAAACAAAGATCTACTTCTGCTTTATTGATTATGCCAAAGCCTTTCACTGTGTAGATTACAACAAACTGTGGAATATTCTGAAAGAGATGGGAATACCAGACTCCGTGACCTGCTTCCTGAGAAATCAATATGCAGGTCAAGAAGCAATAGTTAGAACCAGACTTGGAACAACAGACTGGTTCCAAATTGGGAAAGAAGTATGTCAAGACTGTATATTGTCACCATACTTATTTCACTTATATGCAGAGTATACTATGAGAAACACTGGGCTGGATGAAGCACAAGCTGGAATCAAGATTGCCGGGAGAAATATAAGTAACCTCGGATACTCAGATGACATCACTCTTATGGGAGAAAATGAGTAATTGAAGAGCCTCTTGATGAAAGTGCAAGAGGAATGTGAAAAAGTTGGCTTAAAACTCAACATTCAAAAAATGAACATCATGGTATCCAGTCCATCACTTTATGGCAAGTAAATGGGGAAACAATGGAAACAGTGACAGACTTAATTTTCTTGGGCTCTAAAATCACTGCCAATGGTGACTCTAGCCATGAAATTTAAGATGCTTGCTCCTTGGAAGAAAAGCTATGACAAACATAGATAGCATATTAAAAAGTAGAGACATTACTTTGCTGACAAAGGCCCGTCTATTCAAAGCTATGGTTTTTTTCCAGTAGTCATGTATGGATGTGAGAGTTGGACTATAACGAAAGCTTCATGCCAAAGAATTGATGCATTTGAATTGTGGTGTTGGAGAAGACCTTTGAGAGTCCCATGGACTGCAAAGAGATCAAACCAGGCCATCCTAAAGAAAATCAGTCCTGAATATTCATTGGTAGGGCTGATGCTGAAACTCCAGTATTTTGGCCACTTGATGCAAAGAACTGACTCATTGGAAAAGACCCTGATGACTAGAAAGATTGAAGGCAGGAGGAGAAGGGGATGACAGAGGATGAGATGGTTGGATGGCATCACCAGCTCAAAGGACATGAGTTTGAACAAACTCTAGGAGTTGGTGATAGACAGGGAAGCCTGGTGTGCTGCAGTCTGTTGGAACAGAAAGAATCAGGCATGACTGAGCAACTGAAATGAACTGACTGAGATATTCAAGAGCCCTTTTACTAGGTCTTGATGGCATTTGTCTTTGCTTCCCTCCTGATTTTCATCTTTCATCTCCCACCTTCCTGTCCCCATCTGAACACACATCCTGGCAAACTTCATTGAGTTTCAGGAATTAGTAAAACTATCCTTGACTGATCCCATATTTACATAAATTTATAACTAGCCTTGGGGTGTTAAAACTAAAAAATCAGCAGTTTGATTTGTGTCCTCTGCCTTCTGAAGTGTCTTGTTTGCCAGGGGCAGGGCTCATTCATTCACTCAACAAATATTAATATGGCATCTAATATGTGACAGCCACTGAAGCTTGAGAATTAGTCATGAATAAAATAAAAAACTGCTCTCATGGTGCACTTTATTATTTATAAATAATATGCAAACATATTAAATGTCAGGTGGTGAGAAATGAGATGATGAAAAGTGGAGCAGGGTAAATTAAGAACCTGCTGCTGCTAAGTCACTTCAGTCATGTCCAACTCTGTGTGACCCCAGAGATGGCAGCCCACCAGGCTCTCCTGTCCCTGGGATTCTCCAGGCAAGAACACTGGAACGGGTTGTCATTTCCTTCTCCAATGCATGAAAGTGAAAAGTGAAAGTGAAGTCACTCAGTCGTGTCCGACTCTTAGCGACCCCATGGTCTACAGCCTACCAGGCTCCTCCACCCATGGGATTTTCCAGGCAAGAGTACTGGAGTGGGGTGTCATTGCCTTCTCCAAATTAAGAACCTAATACTATCCAAATGAAGAAAAGAGTCAGGAGGCAAGAGAAACCAAAATACATTAGTTACTATATCAAAAGAGCATTACTACAATATCTTTTTGTACACTGGGTGTATAAAATATTAATGAGTTAACCTCATTGCATTAAGATTGAAACGATTTAAAGAATGCTTTTAAAGAACAACAGTCTTTCTAA
>SJYC01108767.1:0-14922 GCA_006408675.1 Madoqua kirkii
AGGCATTCAGAAGAATGCCTCTCGGTCTGGTAAGTCATAAAACATTCAGACCCAGGATGGGACAATCATTAACTCCTTGTCCAGATTATCAAGAACACTACGGGGGACCATTAACTCTTAAGTATACATCTGGTTCTTCCACAGTTGCCTGGGGCCAAGGAAAAGGGTCAGAGGCTGATAACTCAGTGTCAGAGAAAATTTAAAAACTTGGGATAAAAAACCCATAAAGATGTCAAATGCAATCTGCAAACTGATTGGTCAAAAATGACATATATTAAAGTCATGAACTAACCAAAGATGTACAGATCAATACTAGTAAAAATATAAACTGCTGTAATCCCCACCTTTGGGGGCACTTCACCTCCTCTCAGTGTCTATGCTGAAAGCTTTGTATCTCTATCCTCTAAAAATAAACTGCCTGTACGAGTGTTTGTGAGTCTGCAAAGTTCATTCTTTGGCTCTGCGAGCAGAACTCAGTTTCCCATTTCAATTGTACTCTGATTAAATGTAGCTTTTGTGCATTACATGGATTATTCTTTTATAGACTTGCCTCCAAACTGGTCTCATTTACTTGTGTATTATTATGTATCAATATTTACTTATTAAAAAAACACCACTATTGGGTATTGTCTAAAATAAGTGATCCCAGACAAGTAAAAATGAACACAGCTAAAAACAAAAATAAAGGAGCAGTATTGAAAATTTAGAAGAGAGAGAGATTAGTTCAACTTGAGGGTGGTTATGAACAACTTCAAAAAAGAAATGATTTTTGAGCTGGACAAAAAGTGATAGATAGGATTTGGCATTGAGAGATGAGGATGAGGAGAAATTGCATTTCAAAGGATGAGAAAGTCAGCAGGAGAAAGTCACAAAGCCAGGGAAGTTGACCCATGGAGAAGAATAATCCATGTGGCTTTACTTGAATAAAGGAGAGGATGCAGAAACAGCTTGGACAGTAGGTAGGGTTTGTGTTATGTAGGATCTTAGTTGGCATTGCTTGAACATCATTCAGTGTGCTCAGAATGTGCTTGGGTCCTATGCAGAGGAGATAAGCCCCCTTGGCTGGTTAGAAGACCCCTGACACTAACAGGCCGTGGGAATCGCTGCTCTTAAGGAGAGCATGCATATCGCCTTACCCCCAAGAAAGAGTGGAAAGGGCAGATTGAAGCCTCCTGGCTACTGGCTGGCTTTGTTATTGCCTCTGTGCATGCTCCAGCCCTGCGTGCTGCAAGTCACAGGGCAGAATTGGATCTGAGGCTGTCACAACTGGGAAGAAAACTCAACTATAGGAAGAGAGGTGACAGGTCCCAGATCAGAGCCCAGATGGGGCAGCCATGGCCATTACTGAAGCTTACTCAAGTGGTGCATCAGAAGCCACCCAGTTCTCTGAGAGTGACTACTCCTCCACTGCCCATATACCATGTATGCAGAGAGTCCATGCACACCCCAACTGCCCTGCAGTGCAGTTCTACAACAGACCAAGGACAATGGAGGCGATGGGGAGTATGAAATGAAAATCTCTCCTGTCATATCAACAAATGAGAAATGTCACAGCCATCAGCATTCCCTGGCCTCCAAATGTGAATAAGGCATCCCAAAACTGTGATCCAGCAGATGCCACCACCCATCATGGTGATTGCTGAGGAGCTGGGGGAATGCAAGAAGTAGTCATCTGCCACTCCTTAAGGTAAACCAGGAGACAGAATTTGGCCGCAGCTATCTGAGATGCATATGAAAGGAATGAATTCAGTGAGTGCAGAGGCTTGCATCTTCCCATACACTCAGTGTTAAATTCCTTAATTTGATATTTGATCTTTGATGTTCACACTGCCTGTTCCCTTTGTTGTAAACCTGAATATAGCCTGGCTCCCCATCCCACTTCCTTGGAGCAGTTTCCTCAGAGCTACTGAGATGCTGTCTCCCAGGTTCAGAGTCATAAATATTCCCACCAAATAAAATAACTCTCTACTTTCAGATTATGACTATATTTTTTAGTTTTCAGGAATGATGGCTGTGAGGGACAAATGCCACTCATATCCAAGGCTGAATCTGAGTCAAATAAGGGAAATAACTGTTCATATCTCAGGCAGAGAATTAGAGACAGCTCAAACCTCTGTCTGAGACATGAACTGAGAACCCATGTTTGACCCTCATGCTCTGAGGCTACCTGACTCTGAGGAGAGGGTCCCAGTTCTAGAAGAGGGGGAAACACACATGTAAATAAAACTGAGGCACCTTGGGGATGACCCTCCTAGCTATTGCTTCAGTACCTTGGGATTGGATCCAATCCCCGATAGGGCTAATATGTCCATTGATCAAGGGAAAGACTTGCCTCACACTCAGCTTCAGGTGAAGCCCCTCCATCTCTAGTCTGAGCCATTACGAAAGTAAAGCCCCTCCATCTCTAGTCTGAGCCCCTAGTAAGGCAATAGCTGCCAGCAGAACCTGAGGAAAGACATGACTTGCATACAAGACAAATCCTGCTCTCCCACCAAGGACACTGAGCACACACAGCCTGTGTAGGAGTGACTCCACATAAGAATGCCCTCAAGAAGGCATCTGTTTCACATAACTCATAGAGGAAGAGGAAGTTAAGCAAAATGAAAAAGGAACTATTCTCAATTGAAAGAACAAGAAAAAATTTCTGAAAAAACTAATGAGACAGAAATAAACAGTTTACCAGATAAATAATTCAAAGTATTCGTAATAAGAATGTTAACTGAATAAGGAAAAGAATAGATGAATACAGTGAAAATTTTCACAAGGAATGCAAAAGTGTATGAAAAATCCAATTAGAAATGAACAATTCAATAATGGAAATAAAAATGCAGTAGAAGAAATGAATAGTAGAGTAAGTATCATAAAAGAAAATAAGTTCTCTAGAAATAGAATATTGGACATCACACAGTCAAAACAGCGAAAAGAAAAGTAAATTAAAAAAAACGAAAACAGTTTAAGAGATCTCTGTGATAAGGTTAAGCATACCAACATCTGCATTATAAGAATTCCAGGAGAATAGTGAAAGTGATTGAAAATGTATTAGAGGAAATTATGGCTAAAACCTATAAAACCTGAAGAAGGAAACAGATATCTAGATATAGGAAGCACAGAGTCCCAAATAAGATGAACCGAAACAGACCTACACTAAGACATATAATTCAGTGTCACAAGAGATAATTCTAAAAGCAGCAAGAGACAAACAGAGTCATATATCCTGAAATGCCCATAAAGGTATCAGAGAGGAAATGATAAAGATCAGAGGGTAAACAAATGAAATCGAGATCAAAATAAGAAACCCAATGGAAAAAATCACTGAAACCATGAACTGGCTTTTTGGTAAATATGAACAAAATCAATAAACCTTTATCTGAGCTCACCAAGAAGGAAAGAGAAAAGACTCAAAATCAGAAATGAAAGAGGAAAATGACAACTGATAACACAAAGATACAAAAAAATCTTAAGAGAATATGACAGTTATATGCCAACAAATTGGACAATCTAGAAAAAATGGACAATTTTTTAGAAACTAACCAGCAACCTAAATTTAATTAAGAAAAACATAATTTGAAAGGAATGATCACTAGTAGTAAATCAAATTTATAATAATAAAAATTCTTAAAATTCCACGATCATATGTTCACAGACCATATAAGGAAGAGGTAATACACGTACCTGTCACATTATTCCAAATAACTGAGGACTCAATGTTTCCACATTCATCTATGAGGTCATCATTACCTTAACATTAAAACCAGACACGGACAAGACCAAAGAATTAAACAAATAAATAAAAAGCCATGATCTTTGATGAATATTTATGCAAAAATCCTCAATAAAATATTAGCATGTCAAGATGGATTTATTCCAGAGGTACAAGCATTGTTCAATATTTGCATATTGATCAATTTGATACACCACAAAACTAAAGAAAAAAAATTACATGATAATCTCAATTGACACAGAAAAAGCATTGACAAAATTCAACATCCATTCATTATTTAAAAAAAAACAAAACACCTCTCATCATAATGATGAGAGAGCATATATCAACATAATAAAGGTCATGTATGTCAAAGCCACAGTTAACATCACACTCAACAGTGAAAGTACTTCCTCTAAATTCAGGAACTGAAAATGATGTCTGCGTTCACAACTTTTATTTAGCACAGTATTAGAAGTTCTATCTGTAGCAATTAGACAAGAAAAATAAATGATTTCCAAATCAGAAGGGAAGGGGTAAAGTTGTCACTGCAGACAACATGATACTCTATGTAGGCAATCAAAAGCCTTCACCCAAACACTATTAGAACTAATAAAGGACACAGATTAATATACAGACATCTATTGCTTTTCTAGATACTAACAATGGAATATCAAAGAGAAAACAAACAAAAATCCTGTTTACAATCACACAAAAACAATAAAATATCTAAAAATAAACATAACTAAGGAGGTGAGAGACCTATATTTTGAAAGCTAAAACATCATTTAAGGAAACTGAAGGTGACACAAGAAATGGAAAGGCATCCATGCTCTTGGATTGCAATAATTAATATTGTTGAAATAGCCAGACTTCTCAAAGCTATTTACAGATATAATGGAATATCTATCAAAATACCTACCATATTTATCTTAGAACTAGAACAAATAATCCTAACATTTATCAGTCAGTTCAGTTGCTCAATTGTGTCTGACTCTTTGTGGCCATGGACTGCAACATGCCAGGCATCTCTATCTATCACCAACTCCAGAAGCCTGCTCAAACTCATGTCCATTGAGTCAGTGATGCCATCCAGCCATCTCATCCTCTGTCGTCCCCTTGTCCTTCAGCCTTCAATCTTTCCCAGCATCAGGGTCTTTTCCAATGAGCTAGTTTTTTGCATTAGGTGGCTAAAATATTGGAGTTTCAGCATCAACCCTTCCAATGAATATTCAGGACTAATTTCCTTTAGGATGGACTGATTTGATCTCCTTAATATTTATACTGGACCACAAATGAACCCAAATGACCAAAGCAATCTTGACTGGGAAAGGCGTGGCACAACAAGGCTGGAGATACAACCTTTACAGTCTTCAGACTATATTTCAAACTACAGTAATCAAAACAGTGCAGTATTGGCACAGTGGGACAACAATCAATGGAAAGGAAAGGAGGGCCCAGAAATAATCCCAAGCATTTACAGTTAATTTACCATAAATGAGGTGAAAACATACATGGAGAAAAGATAGTCTCTTCAACAAGTGGTGCTGAAAATGCTGGACTGCTACGTGAAAAACAACGAAATTAGAACCCTGCCTCATATCACATATAAAGATAAACTCAAAATGGCTTAAAGATCTAAATATAAAACCTGAAACCATAGGACTACTCTTTGACCTAAATTGTAAAAATACTTTTTGGATCTGTCCTAAGGTAAAATAAAAATAAAAATAATAATAATAAACAAATGGGACCTAATTAAATTTAAAACTTTTGCAAAACAGAGAAGTTGCTAAGTCACTTCAGTCATGTCCGACTCTGTGAGACCCCATAGACGGCAGCCCATCAGGGTCCCCAGTCCCTGAGATTCTCTAGGCAAGAACACTGGAGTGGGTTGCCATTTCCTTCTCCAATGCATGAAAGCAAAAGGTGAAAATGAAGTCGCTCAGTCACGTCCAACTTAGCAACCCCACGGACTGCAGCCTACCAGGCTCCTCCATCCATGGGATTTTCCAGGCAAGAGTACTGGAGTGGGGTGCCATTGCCTTCTGCGAAAACAGAGGAAACCACTGACAAAATGAAAAGACAACCTACTGAATGGGAGAAAATATTTGCAAATGATATGATCAGTTAGGAGTTTATGTTGAATATATGCAAATGATCATACAACTCAATGTCAAAAAATAAAATAACCTGGTTGGAAAATGAGCTGAAGATCTGAAAAGAAATTTTTCTAAAATGACATACAGAAGGCTAACACAAAAAGATGCTGATCACCACTAAGTACTAGAGAAATGTGTTTCAAGACAATGAGTTATTACCTCACATCTGTCAGAATAACTATCATCAAAAAGTCTACAAATAAAAAAAGTTAGCAAGGACATGGAGAAAGGAACCTTCCTACACTGTTGGTGAGAACGTAAATTGGTGCAGCCACAATGGAAGACAGTGTGAAGCTTCCTCCAAAAACTAAAATTAGCACTGCCATATGATCCAGCAATTCTAGAATGGGTATACATCTAGAAAAAAATACCAGCGTTAATTTGAAAATATATATGCACCCCAATGTTCACAGCAGCACTACTTATAACAGGCAAAATATGGAAGCAACCCAAGTGTCTATCAATAGAAGAATAAAGAAAATGAATATATATATATATATATATATATATATATATATAGTGGAATGCTAGACAAGAAAAAATGAAATTCTGCCATTTGCAGCAAAATGGATGAACCTAGAGAATATTACTTTTATTGATGTAAGACAGACAGAGAAGGATGAATACTGTATGATATCACTTGTATGTGGAATCTAAAGAATAAAACAAATAAATGCATATAACAAACAGACTCATGGATATAGAAAACAAACCAGTACTTACCAGTGAGGACAGGAAAGGTGGAAGGGGCATGATGGGGTCTGAGATTAAGAGATATAAGCTACTATGTATAAAATACACAAGCAACAAGGATACCTTATACAGCACAGGGAGTTATAGTCATTATTTTATAATAAATTTTAATGGCACATAATCTAAAAATTACTGAATCATTATGCGATACTTGTGAAATTAATATACTATTATAGAACAACTATATTTGAATTAGAAAAACAAACAATGAGCAGAGAAATAAAGTTGTATCTAGAAAGGGATGTGAGCACAAAGGAGTTTTTAAAGAAAGGTAGTGAAAAAATATTGATGAAGCAAAAGCAAGAGGGACAGATGTATAAGATATGTCTATGAGTACTGCTTCAAAATTGGGTAAGGAGTACATCAAGGTTGTACATAGTCATCATACTTATTTAACTGGTATGCAGAGTACATCATGAGAAATGCTGGACTGGGTGAATCACAAACTGGAATCAAGATTGCCTGGAGAAATATCAACAATCTCAGATATGAAGATGGTACCACTCTAATGGCAGAAGGTGAATAAAAACTAAAGAGTTTCTTGTTGAGGGTGAAAGAGGAGAGTCAAAAAGCTGGCTTAAAGCTTAATATTCCAAAAACTAAGATGATAGCACCTAGTCCTATCACTTCATGGCAAATATATGGAGAAAAAGTTGAAATAGTAACAGATTTTATTTTCTGGGGCTCCAAAATTACTGCAGACAGTGACTGCAGCCATGAAATTAAAGACACTTGTTCCTAGGGAAAAAAAGCTGTGACAAACCTAGACAGCATACCAAAATGCAGAGACATCACTTCACTGACAAAGGTCTATGTAGTCAAAGCTATGTTTTTTTGTTTTGCTTTGTTTTGTTTTTACCAGTAGTCATGTATGAATGTGTGAGATGAACCATAAAGAAGGCTGAGTACCAAAGAACTGATGCCTTCAAATTGTGGTGCTGGAGAAGACTCTTGAGAATCCTTTAGGCAACAAGGAGATCAAATCAGTCAATCTTAAAGGAAATTAACCCTGAATATTCATTAGAAGGACTGATGCTGAACTGAAACTCCAATACTTTGACCACCTGGTGTAAAGACTCTGATGCTCGGAAAGATTGAGGGCTGGAGGAGAAGGGGGTGACAGGATGAGATGTTTGGATGGCATCATTGATTCAATGGACATGAGTGAGCAAACTCTGGGACACAGTGAAGGACAGGGAAGCCTAGTGTGTTGCAGTCCATGGGGTCACAAAGAGTTGGTCATGACTTAGCCACTAAACAACAATGACTAGTTAAGAGGCATCTAAGGTAAGAATGGACAGGATAGCATTGGACACAGTAGGGGTCCCTAGTCATAAGGGAGAAGACAGAAGGTGTAGCATAGGACAAAGCAGTTTGAGGGATACGGTGGTGGGAGCTTGGGGCCATTTCGTGTGTGTCTCTGTATGTGTGTTCAGTCACTCAGTTGTGTATGACTCTTTGTGATGCCGTGGACTATAGCGCATCAGCTTCCTCTGTCCATGGAATTTCCAGGCAAGAATACTGGAGCAGTTTGCCATTTCCTACTCCAGGAGATCTTCTCAACTCAGGGATTGAACCCACACTCTTGAGTCTCCTGTATGGCAGATGGATTCTTACCACTGCACCACCTAAGCAATGAAATAGGAAGGAAGCTCCTAGGCTGGGAATAAAGTTAGGGCACAGGTACTGGGGGTTTGAGAAGAAAAGAGAAGATGAAACGTAAACATCTAGAAGGGTGAATGGATTCAGAAATACAGTAGAAATCATAATAAGTGCCCATATGATATTAGTGACAAAAATTCCAGTTAGAGCAGTCTACTTTTTTTTTTTTTTCCAGTTGCATTCAGCAGTAGGGTGCCAGTTGAGGACAGATAAGAATTGGATTTAGCAATGGTTATGGTTTACTAGGAAAGCAAAAGAGAGAAGAGGACAGAGCAAATAATTATAATGATGGACCGTGGAATCTAAGCTAAAAAAGAAGAAACAGGATCTTTAAAATAAGAGAAGGGTGAGGAAAAATGAAAAGAATGACTATATTTGGGGTGATGAGGGGGCTGAAAATTAGGGGGAGGCTAAAACTGAGATAAGGCGATGACTTAATGAACACCTTACAGCCTGTTGTCACACTGCCTCACGGGTGCTGTTTTTACTCACAGTGCTGACATCTGTCTCCCGTGTGTTCAGGCTGGCAGTGGCAATAAGGCTGGTTTCCAGCAGTAACACTGCAGGTGCCTCCATTTTGACAAAAGTCCTCACAGACCGTCTTACCACAGTTTGGTCCAGTGAACCCCAGTGCACAGCTGCACGTGGGTCTCCCTATTGAAAGAAAATAATGAAAAAAATGAGTTGACAAAATTGTTTACTGGCATGGAATCCTTGCTAGGTAAGAATCAGAAAGTCAGTATTCTAGGCAAAATCTGTCCATTACTTATTCTGTGACTTTACACAGTAACATAATCTCTTTGGGTCCTAGCTTTCCCATGTTCCAGTGAAGCCTAGATTAGAAGATAACTCAAGTTCATATTGGGTAAAATGATCAGAGCTCATTTTATGAACAATTCTATATGCATACATGTATTCTATGCTTTGAAGTGCTTATCTTACTCTTTTGTTGTTCTCTTTTTATGTCCATTTTATTTTTAAAAAAAATTAAAACTCTTTATTTTGTATTGGGGTATAGCCAAACAATGTTGTGGTATAGTTTCAGATGAACAGTGAAGGAACTCAGCCATATATGTACATGCATCCATTCTCCCCCAAACTCCTCTCCATCCAGGTTGGCACATAACATTGAGTAGAGTTATACCATACCATAGGTCCTTGTTGTTATACGATAAGTGCTTGTTTATACATTTTAAATATAGCAGTGTGTAATGACCTTCCCAAAGTCCCTAACTATCCCTTCACCCCAGCAACCATAAGTTCATTTTCTAAGTCTGTGAGTCTGTGTTTTGTAAGTAAATTCATTTGTATAATGTCATTTTGCTTTTTAAATTATTTTTGTCCTGCTTATACAGATTCATTTGGCCATTAAAATATAAAATAGAGATAATCATATTTTCCAGTGTTCAGTCATAATATACTAATCACTGCTATATCTATATAAAATATGAGCTTTTTATTATAAATAAATATTTTAATAAATTAAAGTGGCCATATCATCTATAATAAGATTTATGAACATTAGTTATTTTATTTGATATAATAAACACATATATTACATTTAGTTTATAGGCACTTACTGAACCCTATTTTATTTCATTTTATATTTTTATTCATAGTAAAGGACAATCATTTGCAGTCTACTAAGATGAGTTAAGAAATCTAATGTTAACAGCACACACTAGCAAATCTGACAGACCTTCTTTGGATAGATATCTTACTTTATTTGTTCTATGGGAACTTACATCATAATGAAAGGTGAATAGTCCTTTCAAGTGTTTACAGCATAACATAATTAACTGCTACAGCAAGAAAGTCTCTCTAAATGTCTGGACTATCAAGAACTGAGTAGAAAATAAAGTCCAGGGCTAGCTCTATAGGAGAGGTGAAGAAAAACAAAGCAAAATGAAAGGCTGCTATTTGTAATGGGGGCAGAATAAAGTTTAGAGGCTGTAAAAATATTAACACACAACATAAAAGGGAATAAAAAGGAAATTCAATTATAGATCTCAAATAACCATGATTCAGAAAATGTCATTCCACTGTCTAGTATCAGAGAATATCCAACCATCTCCTCTTTCACCATTATAGACAAGCAACATAATTAACATGGTCAGTAAAATGCATGAGACAAGGGCTAAGACTTAAAGTGTGAAACTGATAATAGTTAATTTTTTTTCTTTTGCTGTTGCCATAGATTCTTACATTGAAGGACAATTCTACACATGTATATTTGAAAACCATTATTCTTAAAATGAATAAAATAAAATGAATGAAAGTCCACAACCGGACTTTGAATTGAAGGTCCACAATTTATTTATTTTACTTTTGAAGATATCCACACATTTATAAATGCTAGAAGGTATTGCTTCTCAATGAAGAAATTTGTATACATTTTTACAGTGGGTACCACTGCTTTAAAACTTATTTACACATGTTTTTAGTTTGGTGGCAAATAAACGCCTATTAAAAGGTTGAGAAACAAGGTAAATGATATACATAATAAAGCTGAGCAACCTCATATTTATTTATTGCCAGAAAACAGTTTCAAAACTTTTAGCCAAATATTTTCTTATAAAGATAGTGAATTTTCCACCTGTTGCTTACATACAGACAAACTATCTTCATTGGAACAATGGTGGGTAAAAAGTAAGCGACACAAACAAGAGAATAAATAGTGGTAGAAGATGAAGAGGACAGATGATAGAACACAATCACTAAGGAAAACGAAAGACTTGAATGAAAGAGGTAATAACTCTACATCAACAGGGACCAATGGATGACTTACAGAGAAGCAGAACATATAATCAGGAGCACAAATAATCATGAGTTAAATGTGAAACAAACAGTACAGAAAGTGTGTGAAAAGTCAAAATGTTAGTTGCTCAGTCATGTCTGACTCTTCGCAACCCCAAGGACCATAGACCACCAGACTCCTCTAACCATGGAATTTCCCAGGCATGAGTACTGGAGTGGGTTGGCATTCTCTTCTCCAGGGGATCTTCCCAACCCAGGGATCAAACCTGGGTGTCCTGCATTGCATGCAGATTATTTACTGCCTGAGCCATCAGGGAAACACAGAAAGTATAGGAGAAAATAAATGCATTAGAGTAATCAGAAAAAGTGCCATATGAAGATAGGACTTAGACATTTGGATTTATATTTTTCTACCTTACTTTCTAGTTTTTTTTTTTTAAAACTAGGAGTGAAAAAGATATTGTAAAATGATAGAAGTTTGAAAGAAATGAACCCAATCTGCTATGGCATTTGAAAATTTCTCTGTTCCAGTTACTCAGAGAAATGACACCATGCTTTCATCTCATCTACAGCTGTTTTGAAACAAGGGCAGCAATCAGGTTGTCCCCCACCTCGCATAAGCTTCACATCATTTAAAATCTACCTGACTCATTTTCAAAAAGCTCATCTTCCTCTTCCTTTGAAGAGAAGGTTTATTATTGACAAGGATAAATCTTCATATTCAGGAGACTATTATCTAACTTGAAACAGTGTGGTGATAATAGCAGATTTTTTTGTTTGCTGTTGGGAAATGAACCATCTGTTGCAGAATTTTATAATGGGCTCCATCTAATATTTCCAAGAACTTCTCTGGGTACACCCTAACTGACTAGTTGCACTGGCTTCATTTTATAAAGATTTTTTTAGGTAGTTGAATTAGATTTTGACATTTGAAAAGTAAACAGTACTGTTACAATGGCTAAGGTATCAATAGAGATTTATAGCAGTGATACATGGGAAGTTGACAGTCTGCTTTAAAACTTATTTTAAATCAGAAAGAGCATCAATTGACCTCAGGAAGAAGTGGGAGGAAGAGCTTCCTGGCTCTAATCAGACTAGTTTCTACAGCATTCTTAGGTCAGACTTTAATCGTGTATGCTGTCAGGCTGCCTGGATTCATAGACTATCTGTGCCAGTCACTGGTGTGGAACCGTGGGCAAATATCAGCTCTGTTTACTTCCTCATGTGTAATGGGGCTAATTATAGTACCTACTTCATGAGGTTGTTGTGCAAAGTCAGAGAGGAAAAGTGAGAAATACTTCTAAGTGTGCCAGGTACATAAGGCACTCAGTTACATTTTAGCTCTGAATATCATTGTTATTCCTTCTGACATTCACTGCTTAAAGGTATGACTTTAAATGGCCCCATCTACAAAGACCTGTAACATTTTAGCAAAATCATTCTGAAAATTTCCTTAGATTACACACTGTATCTCCATTATTCATTTCAGATACGATTTAAGTTTGAATATCTTTGTATGGCAGTGATGGGGTAAAACAGGAATTCCACACCAACTTTATCTCACACTCTACATTTTTCAAATATTGATGAATGAGTCCTCTCGTTTTTCCTTCCAAACATGTTTAATCCTACCCATTAAAAGAAAACATACACATACAGCACAAACAAAAGCAAACTTAATACTTGTATAACCTCAAATATTGGTACACTCTCAAGCTTTTTCCAAAATAACTTACACTTACTGCTTCCAACTCTACCAATATATGACAAATAAAATCTTCGATCATAAAGTCACTCCAATCCTTCACTTGGTTTGTAGTTTTATTTTTTAATACACTTAACCTATTTCATTTCTTTGTTCGAGAGGCCAGATCTCTCAATATCTAAGAGTTCCTTATACAATCATTTTTGATTCCCTCTTGGTAAGAAAGGTTTAAGAATGGAGAAGTTAATGCTGGTGTTGTCTTTATTGTATATTGATGTACCCTTGCAACGCTACCCTTTAATCTCTTGATCACTAAATCCACTGATTTTTTCTCAATCATCCTCCTCAAATTGTCTCCAAAATTTTACATTTATTAATACCTACACTTGAAAATTTTCTAATTGGCTTCTAAGACACTAGCATTGTTGATTTCTCTCTATATTTTTAATGACTGCTCTTTAATAATTGCATTTATGTTCTCTTCCTGTCTAACAAAAAGTATTTGTCCAAGCTTCTTTCTGATGATATTATTCAGTTTCACAGCTGGGATAATCATCTTTCTATCTGAATGCCTTGGTCTTGATATTCTGACTTTGGGTTCATTCTCCTTAAATTTTCAAGACCTCCATTTTCACTCTGTTTTATGCCCCCGCAAGGATATCTCTAGCTGTTCAGTGTTGCTGCTGCTGCTGCTGCTAAGTCGCTTCAGTCGTGTCCGACTCTGTGCAACCCCACAGTCGGCAGCCCACCAGGCTCCCCCGTCCCTGGGATTCTCCAGGCAAGAACACTGGAGTGGGTTGCCATTTCCTTCTCCAATGTATGAAAGTGAAAAGTGAAAGTGAAGTCTCTCAGTCGCGACCCCACGGACTGCAGCCCATCAGGCTTCTCCGTCCATGGGATTTTCCAGGCAAGAGTACTGGAGTGGGGTGCCACTGCCTTCTCCAAGCTGTTCAATAGGTTAATCTATTCCTCCCATGATTCGATAAGAGAGAAAATTCTTCTTATAAACATTGTCTTCAGCGGCAATACATGATTTCACTAGATTAGAGGCTTTACCAGTCCCACATTCAGGTCCATACTGTATGTTATCCAAGTGTCTTGCTAGATGTACACATACAATACATAGAGGTTAATGTAGTTTCACTGGTCTTCCCTGGTAGCTCAGTACAACATAATTAATACCAAAATAAAAATTTAACTAGGTACCAGTAATAATTGATGTCAAATATGGTAAATACAGAACTATAACCACTGTAGTCAATGATAAATATTATTAAGCAATATCCATCAGTACAACTAAATATAATAATGCTCAAAAGAAAAAATGGAACTACCTTGGAATTTCAGAGAGTTCTTTAAATTTAATTGTTCTTGCATGGCCCTTATATAGCAAAAATCAGTCTCAATAAAAATGGTTGATTCTAAAATATTTCATAAGAATACAGTATAGTGTTAGTCGCTCAGTCACGTCTGACTCTTTGGACCTTATGGACTGCTGCCTAACAGGCTCCTCTGTCCATGGAATTCTCCAGGCAAGTATATTGGAGTGGGTAGCCAATCCCTTCTCCAGGGTATCTTCCCAACCCTGGGATCGAACCCAAGTCTCCCACATTGCAGACAGATTATTTACCATCTGTCACCAGGGAAGCCCTTTGTAAGAATATTTAATAGAAATTAAATAAATTTGGTATAAAGTTAAATTCTTTTTTTTTTAATGTCAGGTAGACCTAAGAAAGAAACCTTGTTAGATATTTATTAATTATGCAGATTTGGAAAATTTAGATTTCCTCACTGGATCTCATTCTGCATTTCATTTTATAAAATGAGAGCAATGCCTACCACGTGCTGTTAAAACAATTTGCAAAATACCTACCACATAACAAGTACTCAATAATTGGTAGATTTATTATAACAGTACTAGTAGTAGTTGGTTTTGCCATTACTATTAGTACTATATTTGCCTCTGTTAAGAAACCATATGGATTCTTAATGCACGTTTTTCCATATTCATTCCTTTGAACAAAAAATGTCTATGGGTGATCTACCTGTAGATCTATATATACACCAATTCAACATCGCAAGTTTTAATATAATAACAACAATGAAATCTTTTCTATTATATGGATAAGTAATTACATAGGTTTTATATAAATTTATTAGTAATCCTTGTTAAATGACCATTG
>SJYC01108770.1:0-13792 GCA_006408675.1 Madoqua kirkii
GCCCTGTTCCAGGGTATCGTCGCAACCCAGGGATCAAACCTGTATTTCCTGCAGCTCCTGCACTGCTGGGAGATTCTTCACTGCTGAGCCACTGAAGAAGCCCAGGAAAGAAGACACATTTTCTTTAAACGGTAAAGTTGCAGAAAGAGTCCTATATCATGAAATCTTTTCACAGGTCTAAATAGCAACTAGTGGGTTACTTTCTACCAGAACTTTAAAATATAGCAGAACTTTAAAAGAGCAGAACTTTTGGACTTCCCTGGTGGCACAGTGGATAAGGATCTGCTTGCCAATGCAGGAGACAGAGGTTTGATCCCTGGCCCAGGATTGCACATGCTAAGGAGCAACTAAACCGGCCTGCCACAGCTACTGCAGCCTGTGATATGAGGCACAACAAGGGAAGCCACTGCAGGGAGAGACCCGAGCGCTGCAAGAAAGAGCGACAGCTACACTCACTGCAAGCAGAGGAAGCCCAGAAAGCAACAAAGACCCGCACGGTCAAAAATAAAAAATAAGCAATAAAACTAATAATATAACAACAGAACTTAAAAACAATATTTGAGCCTCTTAATTTTCATAGAGGTTAACTGCATTCTCTCATGGCCTCACTTCACAAAAGCAATTGTAGTAAAATGGGAGGCATATGGAAACTACTCAGCTTACCTGAGTCTAAATTCTAACTCTGCCACTTGCCGACTCTATAATTTGGGGCAAATCACTTACCTTCTATAAGCTTCATCATCCTCATCTGTGAACTGCGGCTCATAATACTTGCCCACAGGGTCATTCTAAGAAGTCAACAGAGTACCCATGCGAAAGTGTCTATCACTGAGCCTGGCCCAAAATAGACCATCAAGATTCATTATCAGAATCTCCAAGACACACACAATCCATCTATAATGAGATCACAGGAATTAGTAATTTACAGAGTCTAAGTTGAAGTAATATGAAGAACTCCATGGCAATTTAAGGTGTTCTGGCCATTTAAGATTCACTTGATTTATTTATTACCTCCTCTTCTTATCCGTGAGTAATACAGGTCCTATAGTTCAACTTGCAGCTAATGTCTTTCCCCTCTCTCTCTCGTTATTGGAGGATAATTGCTTTACAATATTTGAAACATTTTATTTTTACCTTCTCCACCAAGGAACAGTCCTATGGACTTCCCCCCCAGAGTTCTGTCTTCCTGCCAGCCTCTACTGTTTCTTCCTCACTTGATATCAAAAGAGCACAAAATGTACTGAGTAAAAGCTTGCTTTTAACTCAGAAATGCATTGGCGGCTGAGGTGAGGATGGCACTAATTTAATTTTTATTCCTAAGAGAATTTTCCTGGAGGAATCTATGTCTGGAATACAATGGAATTGCCTCCAAACATTCCTTATAACAATCTGCTTGCTTCCAAGCTCAACAGTTGTAATGAAAGTCTCAGGTTTAGGGTCAGTTGTGATAGCAAGGTCTCTCCCTTTCAACATACAGACAAGTGATTCTAGGGGGATAAGAAAGCATTTTTAAAAAGCAAACATGATCCTTTAGTCCAGTCTGTGAAACTAGCTAACATACAATACCCTAAGTCAACTAATGCCTTTGGGTGGCAGGGGTTTCATCTAAGCTTGAACATGTCTTCTCTCTCTCACCATTCTTCCCCATGTAAATGAATGATTTTTGGACTATGGTGACTGTAATCCATAGTTTAAAAAGCGCATTTAACTTTGCAACCCAGTATTCAGACATATGTGTGCACACACACATACACACACACACACACATAGACTATTAAAAATGTTACACAACAATTCTTGCCCTTACTGTGTACTTGATTTTCACACTATTATATTTCCTTTTTTAATGCTAGTTATGACCTATAAAGTGGATTTTATGACTCACTAATGAGTCACAGTCTATTGTTTTAAAAACATGGAGCCAGACTTTTAATAAGGAGCTACTAGTCTGGAAAAGCAGAAAATGAAGTTCACACTTAATATGGGAAGCTGAAATTCTGTTAAAAGTATATGTACAGTTCTGGTAAGATAGAACGATGTCCTTCTCTTATTTCTCCTACCAAGTAAAACTAAAAACTCTAAGAATTATATTTTAAAAAACATAAGAAGACTCTGAAAGGCTAAGACAGAGAAGTCAGACAATCTAGGGACTAGAGGACCCAAGGAATGATGTACTGCTGAATTTGTGGCTTTTCTTTTGGCCTCACATGTCTCAGACTTGGAACTGAAGAAGCCGGCAACCTAGAAATGCCAACAAGTACAGTAGAAGTCAACTCTCTCTAAACAAAGAAAAAATAAAGGGGACGCCTACAAAGATATGTCCTAGACAATAAACATTCTATGCCAAATACAACAGGTAAACTGTGGCTCCCATTCCTACCCATGTCAGCCAAGTCCAAGTGGAAAGCCTAGATGAGGCTATAATGAGACGCTCTAACCACCCAGTATGCTGATGTCAGAGAAGGATGAGTAAGGAGCTGAAACTTCCATCTCCACTGGATGGTAATGAGTTCCTCTCACCCCTGTCTATAATGTTATCAGAGACACTGAGGAGCCTCGGCGTCCATCTCCACTCAGTACTACCAAAACAAATTTCCACTTCTCCACTGCAGTAAGCCTGTTGGAGAAATGACAGAAATCTTAGAATTATTATCTGACAAATATTTTAAAGCAGTCATCATAAACATGCCTCAATTACCAAGTACAGGCACACTTGAAATAAATGAAAAAAATATAAACTCTACACAAAAACTGAAACAAATAGAAAATAAAAGACCATATAAAGAAGAACCACAGGAAATTTTAGAAATGAAAAATATAGTAACCAAATTTAAAATTCAGCAGGAGAATGAATGAGTCATGGAAGAAATCAGTGAACTGGAACATATGTTTATGTTAATGCCAAACTCGTAATTTACTCCTTCCCATCACCTTTCCCCTTTGGTAATCATAAGTTTGTTTTCTACATCTGTGAGTCTGTTCCTGTTTTGTAAATAAGTTTATTTATACTATTTTTTTAGATTCCACATATAAGAGATATCATATGATATTTGTCTTTTTCTGTCTGACTTATTTCACTTAGTATGATAATCTCTATGTCCATCCATGTTGCTGCTACAAATGGCATTATTTCATTCTTTTCTATATTCTTTTCAATATATACATTGTACAAATGTAAATTTCTTCTTTATCCACTCATCTGTTGATGGGCATTTAGTTTGCTTCCATTTCTTCACTATTGTAAATAGTGCTGCATGAACACTGGGTGCATGTATCTTTTTGAAATATGCTTTTTTCAGATTATATATCTGGCAGTGGGATTGCTCTGCATATAAGTTAAATGAGCAGGGAGACAACATACAGCCTTGACGTACTCCTTTCCCAATTTGGAACCAGTCCGTTGTTCCATATCCAGTTCTAACTGTTGCTTCCTGACCTGCATACTGATTTCTCAGGAGCCAGGTCAGGTGGTCTGGTATTGCCATCTATTAAAGAATTTTCCACAGTTTGTGATTCACACAGTCAAAGGCTTTGGATAGTCAATAAAGCAGAAGTAGACATTTTTCTTGAACTCTTTTGCTTTTTTGATGATCCAATAGATACTAGCAATTTGATCTCTAGTTCCTCTGCCTTTTATAAATCTAATTTGGACATCTGGAAGTTCTCAGTTCATGTACTGTTGAAGCCTGGCTTGGAGAATTCTGAGCATTACTTTACTAGTATGTGAGATGAGTGCAATTGTGCAGTAACTTGAACTTTTTTGGCAATTTGAACAATTTTGGCAAAGGCAATTCTTTGGCATTGCCTTTCTTTGGGATTGGAATGAAAACTGATCTTTTCCAGTCCTGTGGCCACTGCTGAGTTTTCCAAATTTGCTGGCATATTCAGTGCAGCACTTCCATAGCATCATCTTTCAGGATTTGAAATAGCTCAACTGGAATTCCATCACCTCCACTAGCTTTGTTCACAGTGATGTTTCCTAATGACTTTGCATTCCAAGATATCTGGCTCTAAGTGAGTGGTCACACCACCATGGTTATCAAGGTTATGAAGACCTTTTTTGTATAGTTCTTCTGTGTATTCCTGCCACCTCTTCTTAACATCTTCTGCTTCTGTTAGGTCCATACCATTTCTATCCTTTATTGAACATCTTGAAATATCAGTAACCTCAGATATGCAGATGACACCACACTTTTTTCTTGCAGAAAGCAAAGAACTAAAGAGCCTCTTGATTAAAGTGAAAGATGAAAGTGAAAAAGTTGGCTTAAAACTCAACATTCAGAAAACTAAGATCATGGCATCCGGTCCTATCACTTCATGGCAAATAGATGAGGAAATAATGGAAACAGTGACAGGCTTTATTTTGGGGGGCTCCAAAATCACTTGCAGATAGTGACTGTAGCCATGAAATTAAAAGCATTTGCTCCTTGGAAGGAAAGCTATGATCAACCTAGGCAGCATACTAAAAAGCAGAGACATTACTTTGCCAGGAAAGTAAAGTTAAAGCTATGGCTTTTCCAGTAGTCATGTATGGATGTGAGAACTGGATTATAAAGAAAGCTGAGCACTGAAAAATTGATGCTTTTGAACTATGGTGTTAGGGAAGACTCAAGAGATCCTTGGACTGCAGGGAGATCCAACCAGTCCATCCTAAAGGAAATCAGTCCTGAATACTCATTGGAAGGACTGATGTTGAAGCTGAAACTCCAATACTCTGGCCACCTGATATGAAGAACTGACTCATTGGAAAAGACTCTGTTGCTAGGAAAGATTGAAGGTGGGAGGAGAAGGGGATGACAGAGGATGAGATGGTTGGATAGCATCACTGACTCAATGGACATGAGTTTGAATAAGCTCCTGAAATTGTATGTAGACAGGGAAGCCTGCAGTCCATGGAGCTGCAAAGAGTTGGATTCAACTGAGTGACTGAACTGACTGAGTGGGATTGCTGAATCATATATATATATATATATATTTGGAACCCCCATATTGCTCTGCATAGTGGCTTTACCAATATACACTCCCACCAACAGTGTAGGAGGGATCTCTTTTCTCTTCACCTTCTCCAGTTTTTGTTGTTTATAGACTTTTTATGATGACCATTCTGAATGATGTGATGATATACCTCATTGTAGCTTGATTTGCATTTCTCTCATAGTGATGTTGAGCATCTTTGTGTGTGTGTGTGTGTGTGTGTGTGTGTGTGTGTGTGTGTTTACCATCTGTGTGTCATCTTTAGAGGAAATGTCTATTTAGAACTTCTGTCCATTTTCTGATTGCACTGTTTGCTTTTCTTTATGTTGAGCTGCATGAACTGTGTGTATAGCTGAGAAATTAATCCCTTGCTGGTCACTTTGTTTGCAAATGTTTTCTCCCATTTTGCTGTGTAAAAACTTTAAAGCTTAATTAGGTCCCATTTGCTTATTTTGGTTTTTATTTTTATTGCTCTAGGAGGTGGAGTCAAGGAAATATTGCTATGATTTATGTCAAAGAATGTTCTACCTAGGTTTTCCTCTACAAGTTTTACAGTATACAGTCACACATCTAGGTCCTTAACCTAACCCATTTTGAGTTTATTTGTGCAAATGGTGTTAGAGAATGTCCTAATTTCATTGTTATACATGTGACTGTCCAGAGCTCTACTTGTTGAAGAGACTGTCTTTTCTCCAGCAAAGGAAATCATAAGCAGAACTAATAGACAGTCTACAGAATGGGAGAAAATGTGACAGACAAGGGATTAATTTATAAAACTTACAAACAGCTCATAAAACTTAGTATCAAAAAAACTCAAATAACCCAATAGAAAAAAAATTGGGCAAAAGATTTGAATGCACATTTCTCTAAAGATGATATATGAATAGCAAACAGACACATGAAAAGATGCTCAATATCAGTACTTACTAGAGAAATGCAAGTGAAAACTACAATGATGTATTACCTCATGCGTCAGAATGGCCATCATTAAAAATCTACAAATAATAAATGCAAGAGAAGGTGTGGAGAAAAGGGAACCCTTATATACTGTTGGTGGAAAAAAGCAGTATGTTGTTTCCTTTAAAAAACTAAAAATAGAGCTACCATATGATCCATCAATCCAACTCCTGTGCACATATCTGGGACAGATGGAAACTCTAATTTAAAAAGATACATGCACTCCAATGTTCATAGGAGCACTATTTACAATAGCCAAGACATGGACCAACCTAAACATCCATGAAGAGATGAATGGATAAAGAAAGTGTGGTATATATACACAATGGAATATTACTCAGCCGTAAAAAGAATGAAATAATATCATTTACAGCAACATGGATGGAATGAAGACAGAAAGATAAATATGTGATATCACTTACACTTGGAATGCTTAAAGATAATACAGATGACCTTATTTACAAAACAGAAATAGACTCACAGACATAGAAGACAAACTTATGATTACCCAAGGGGAAAGGGAAAGAGGGAAAGATAAATTAGGACTTGTGATTAACAGACACAGACTACTATATACAAAATAGATAAATAGCAAAGGCCTACTGTAGAGCACAGAGAACTGTATTCACTATCTTGCAATAATCTATAATGGAAAAGAACTTGAAAAATAACACGAATATATGTACATATGTAGGGCTTCCCAGGTGCCTCAGTGGTAAAGAATTCACGTGCAATGCAGGGGACATTGGTTTGATCCCTGCGTCAGGAAGATTCCCTGGAGGAGGGCATGGCTACTCACTCCAGTACTCTTGCCTGGACAATCCCCTAGACAGAGGAGCCTGGCAGGCTATAGTCCATAGGGTGGCAAAGAGTCAGACACAACTGGAACGACTGAGCACACACGCACGCGTGCACGTATGTATGTATACAGATAGACACATACGTACACGCATGCATGCTCAGTCGTGTCAAACTCTTGTAACCCAATGGACCATAGCCCCCCAGGCTCCTCTGTCCATGAAATTTCCCAGGCAAGAATAATGGAGTGGGTTGCCATTTCCTACTCCAGGAGAACCTTCCCAACACAGGGATCTAACTCATGTCTCCTGAGTCTCCTGTATTGACAGGTGAATTTTTCACCACTGCACCACCTGGGAAGCCCCCTTACACACACACACACACACACACACACACACACACACACACCTGAATAACTTCTGAACACCTGAAGCTAACACAACTTTGTAAATCAGCTATATTTCAGTTTCATGTCAGTAAATGAAAGAAGCCAATCTGAGAAGGTTATATACTATACAATTCTATCTATATTATATTTTAGAAAAGACAGATATATGGAAGAAGTAGATCAATGAATGGTTCTGAAGGACTAGGGGGAACAGAGGTGTGAATAGTAGAGCACAGAGGGTTTTCAGGGCAGTGAAACTCCTCTGTGTGCTACAGTGATGGAAATGTTTCATTACACATTTGTCCAAACCCATGGAATGTACAACACCAAAAGTGCACCTCACTCCAGTACTCTTGCCTGGAAAGTCCCATGGATGGAGGAGCCTGGTAGCCTGCAGTCCATGGGGTCGTTAAGAATTGGACACGACTGAATGACTTCACTTTCACTTTTCACTTTCCTGCATTGGAGAAGGAAATGGCAACCCACTCCAGTGTTCTTGCCTGGAGAATCCCAGGGATGGGGGAGCCTGGTGGGCTGCCGTCTATGGGGTCGCACAGAGTCAGACATGACTGAAGTGACTTAGCAACATAAACTCTTGATGTGTCAAAGTAGGTAAATCAACTGTAACAAATGTACCAATCTAGTGAGAGATGTTAATAATGAAGGAGGCCTATGCACATATGGGGATAGCAGGTATATGTGAAATTTCTGGACCTTCTTAATTTTTCTATGAGTTTATATCTATTCTAAAAAGAAACCCTATTAGAATCTTTAAAAAGAATCCTATTAAATAGTGGGAGAAAATATTAGCAAATCATACATCTGATAAGAGTTTACTATCCAGAATAAAGAACTCCTACAACTCAACAACAAAAAAAAAGACATTCTAATTTTTTAAATGGACATAAGTATTTTCATGAAATACTTATGTTGAAAAGATGTTCAATGTAATCAGTTTTTAGGGAAACACATATCAAAACCACAGTGAAAATACTATTTCATACCTACCATGATGTCTATAACATAAATAAAATGAAAAATAAGTGTTGTGAGGAGGTAGGGAAATGGAACCCTCATATACACTCTATGTGAATTTAAAGTGGAGTACTCATTGTGGAATACAGTTTGGGGACTCTTTACAAAGTTAAACATAGAATTACCATATGACCCTGAAATTCCACTTTTAGGTTTATACCCAAAAGAATCGACAGCAGAACACAAGCAGGTATGTGTACACCAATGTTCGTAGCAGACCTGTTCATAATCCAAGTGTCTATCAACAGATAAATGGCTAAACAAAATGTAGAGCAGTCAACAGTAGAATATTGGCAGAGATGGTAAAGAATCTCCCTGTAATGCAAGAGGCTGGAATTTGATCCCTGGGTCAGGAAGATCCCCTGGAGTGGGAATATGCATTCCAGTATTCTTCCCCAGAGAATCCCATTGACAGAGGAGCCTGGTGGGCTACAGTCTATGGAGTTCCAAAGAGTTAGACATAACTGAGCAATTAACACTTTCATTTTACTTAGAACGTTATTCAGTCTTCCAGACTGAATGAAGTTCTAATACTTTCTGCAACATGGATGAGTCTTGAAAACATTATGGTAAGTGAACTAAACCAGACATAGAAGAACAAACACTGTATAATTCCACTTAGATGAAGCATCTAGAATAGACAAATTCATAGTAACCAAAAATAGATTAGAGGCTATTAAAGGCTATAAGGAAGGGAAAAGAAATTATTGGTAAGTGAATTCAGAGTTTATGTTTGGGGTGATAAAATGTTTTGGAAATAGGTAGCAATTACAGTTGTACAGCACTGTGAATGTAATTAATGCCACTAAATTGTATATTAAAAAATGGTTAAAACAGCAGTTTATGCTATATGTATCTCGTTCACCACAATGATAAAGAATCTGAATACATCCCCAAAAGAATGAACCTAAAGAAATCTATACCAAAACATGGCATAGTCAGATTTTAAAAACCAGAGGCTAAGAAATGATCTTGAGAATAGCCAGAGGATAATGACACCTTACCTATAGGTAGAAAAACCTATATAGTTTTATAGGTTATATAGTTATATGATAGTATATGTATATTTTTAAAACCTATGGAGGTAAGAAGAAAGTGGCACACTATTTCTCAACTGCTGAAAAAATAGAACCATTAATCCAGAATAAAGGAAAAATAATAGCATTTTCAGATGCAGGAAAATTTTGTCACCAGCACATCTACCCTAAAAGCAATAGCTAAAGAAGTTCACTAAACAGAAAAGAAACGATAAGAAAAGAATCTTGAAATATCAGGAAGGAATACAGAGTAAGCAAAATTAGATAGGTGGGAAAAACATCAGCTGAGAAACAATAATCTCAGATATGTGAATGATACCACTTTAATGGCAGAAAGCAAAGAGTAACTAAAGAGCCTTTTGATGAGGGTGAAGGAGGAGAGTGAAAGAGCCAGCTTAAAACTAAATATCAAAAAAAAACAAAGATCATGGCATCCAGCCCCATTACTTCATGGCAAATAGAAGGGGAAAAGGTGGAAATAGTGACAGATTTCCTTTTCTTAGGCTCTAAAATCACTGCAGATGGTGACTGCAGCCATTAAATTAGATGGTTGCTTCTCGGCAGGAAAGCGATGAAAAACCTACAATATGTTGAAAAGCAGAGACATTACTCTATTGACAAAGGTCTGTATAGTCAAGGCTATGGTCTTCCATAGTCAAGGCTGTGGTCACATATGGTTGAGAGAGCTGGATGGTAAAGAAGGCAGAACACCAAAGAATTGATGCCTTCAAACTGTGATGGTGGAGAAGACTCTTGAGAGTCCCTTGGCCAGCAAGGATATCAGACCAGACAATCCTAAGGGACGTCAACCCTGAATACACATTCAAAGGACTGATGCTGAAGCTGAAACCACTGGATTTTCCCAACCCAGGGATGCTGAAGCTGAAGCCCCAAGGGAAGCCCTATTATTAGCGTAATAATAGGTTTTAAAAATTTAAGTGTTTCTGTCTCATATTTTCTGGAGATAGTGTTTAGAATTATTTCATTCTTGTTATTAATAATTTTGTGTCTTCTGGGGCTTTTTCCTTTATAATATTGCTAGAGATGTATCAGTTATTCATATTCTCAAATAAAAAGTTTCTGGCTTGTTTATTTTCTGTTTTTCATTCCACTGATTTCTGCTTTTGTCTTTATTATTTCGTTTCTGTTTTGCTTTGAGTTTCAGTGCTTTCTTTTTTCTTTACTCTTGAGTTTAGATGACTGATTTGAGACTTTTTCTCACGTATGCATTTAGCATTATAAATCTCCCTTCTCGGCAATGCTTTAACTATGTCCAACAAATTTTGATTCTCATCATTCTTGTTCAACATGTTTTGAGAGTTTCTAACCAGTGCAATAAGGCAAGAAAAGAAGTTAAACACACCCTGACTGGAAGGAAGAAATAAAACTGTCTAATTTTAGGTGTTATGGCTATTTACAGGAATTCCCAAGGAACATATATTTTTAAAAAAAGTTTTATCTCATAGAACTAATAGGTGATTCAAGGTTGGATTATATGGATAAACATAAAAAATCAATTATATTTCTATGTACTAGCAACAAACGTGGACACCAAAATATAAATGACACCATTAACAATAACAAAAAAAAGCTAACAAAACAAACAAAATTTGTATGTAATAGGGAGGGAGGAGGGAGGGGGCTTCAGGATTGGGAACACATGTACACCTGTGGCAGATTCATGTTTATGTACAGCAAAACCAATACAATATTGTAAAGTAATTAGCCTCTAATTAAAATACATAAATTTAAATGTTAAAAAATGCTGATGAAAGAAATCAAAGAAGATCTAAATAAGTAAAGAGAAACACCATGATAATGAATTGTAATAACCTCTATAGTAAAGATGCTGATTTTCCCCAAATTGATAAAACAAGTATAATACATTTTATTTAAAATCTTCAAAAAATACTTCAAATACTTCAAAAATACAATAACACTATAAAATTTACACTTAAAAGTGAAAGAATTAGAATAGCTAAAAATAATTCTGAGTAAGAATAAAGTGAGAGGAATCATTCTATTTGATCTTTGGTACATAACAGAGTAATTAGTACTTAGCATATATTAGTAATTAGTCTTAATACTGGTAATTAGTAATTAGTCTCAGTATATAACACAATAATTAATACTGTGTGATGGTAGAGAAGCTGACAGATCAATAGAACAGAATAGACAGCCTCACATAAATATGCTGGACTAATTTTTGACAAAGATGCAAAAATAATCCAATGAAGAAAAGAAAGTCCTTCAACAAATGGCACTGAATCAATTGCACAGATAATGACATAAGAAAAAAAGAATATCAACATAGGTCTTACTCCTTCTATAATTATCAAGTTTTTGGAAAACAACATAGGAAAATCTTCAGAATCTAGGGGCTTAGACAAAGATTTCTTAGACCTTGACACCAAAAAACATAATACATAAAAGGAAATGGATAAATTGAATTTCATCAAAATTTTAAAATTGTGCTCTGCAAAAGATCTTGTTAAGAAGATGAAAAGATAAGTTACAGACTGGAAGAAAATATTTGCAAATCACACATCTAATATATAAAGTACTCTCAATTCAATAGAAGAAAGGAAAGAATGAAGGAAGGGAGGAAGGAAGGGAAAAACACACATTGGAAAAAACACATTTAAAAAAGGAATGCAGTTAAGTAATAGACAAAAGTCATAAAGAGACATTTTGTTAATGCAGATATACAGATGGCAAAAAAAGCATATGAAAAGATGTTCAACATTATTAGTCATTAGAGAAATACATATTTAAATCACAGTGACATCATTACATATCTTTCAGAATGACTACAATCAAAGAATAGTGACAACACAAAAGTTGCAAAGATGTGGGAAAACTGGATCATTCCTGCATTACTGATGGGAATGTGTTCATAAGATACATCCACTCTGGAAAATAGTTTGGCCCTTCCTTTAAAAATCTAAACACATGCAACTACCATACAGCCTAGAAACTGCACTCCTGGGCATTTATTCCAGAGAAACAAAAACTGATGTTCACACAAAAACCTACGGAATGTTTACAGAAGCTTTTTATCTGTGATATCCTCAACTATACACAACTCAGCTGTCTTTCAGTGGATCAATGGTTAGTATAGTGTATCACGAAATGCTACCCAACAATGAAAAGAGGAAAAAGCTTACTGGTACGTGCATCCACCAGAATGTATCTTCAGAGGATTATGCTGAATGAAAAAACCAATACCTGAAGATTGTACACTATATGACTTTGTCATATAATATTCATGAAACGACAAAATAATGAAAGTGGAGAACTGATTAATGGTTGTCAGAAGTTAAAGACAGGGTAGAAGCAGAAGGTGAGTCTGATCCTTGTGGTGATGGGCATGCTCTGTATCTTGATTGAACCACTGTCAATATCCTAGTTGTGACACTGTACTACAGTTTGGAAGATGCTACCACTGAGAAAAACTGAATGCAGGGTAATGCAGATCTCTCTGTATTATTTCTAACAAGTTCTTGTGAGTCTATGTTTATTTCAAAATAATCTATTTTTTAAGTGTTAAGACCACGCACCTATGGACACCTTATCTTTGACAAAGGAGGCAAGAATATACAATAGAGAAAAGATAATCTCTTTAACAAGTGGTGCTGGGAAAACTGGCCAACCACTTGTAAAAGAATGAAACTAGATCACTTTCTAACACCATATACAAAAATAAACTCAAAATGGATTAAAGATCTAAACATAAGACCAGAAACTATAAAACTCCTAGAGGAGAACATAGGCAAAACACTCTCTGACATACATCACAGCAGGATTCTCTATGACCCACCTCCCAGAATACTGGAAATAAAGGTAAAAATAAACAAATGGGATCTAATTAAACTTAAAAGCTTCTGCACAACAAAGGAAACTATTAGCAAGGTGAAAAGACAGCCTTCAGAATGGGAGAAAATAATAGCAAGTGAAGCTACTGACAAACAACTAATCTCAAAAATATACAAGCAACTCCTGCAGCTCAATTCTAGAACAATAAACGACCCAATCAAAAAATGGGCCAAAGAACTAAATAGATATTTCTCCAATGAAGACATACAGATGGCTAACAAACACATGAAAAGATGCTTAACCTCACTCATTATCAGAGAAATGCAAATCAAAACCACAATGAAGTACCATTTCACACTAGTCAGAATGGCTGCAATCCAAAAGTCTACAAGCAATAAATACTGGAGAAGATATGGAGAAAAGGGAACCTTCTTACACTGTTGGGGAGAATGCAAACTAGTACAGCCACTATGGAGAACAGTGTGGAGATTCCATAAAAAAACTGGAAATAGAATTTCCTTGTGACCCAGCAATCCCACTGCTGGGCATACACACTGAGGAAACTAGAACTGAAAGAGATACATGTACCCCAGTGTTCATCACAGCACTGTTTGTAATTTATAATAGCCAGGACATGGAAGCAACCTAGATGTCCATCAGCAGATGAATGGATAAGAAAGTTGTGGTACATATACACTATGGAGTATTACTCAGCCATTAAAAAGAATACATTTGAATTCGTTCTAATAAGGTGGATGAAACTGGAGCCTATTATACAGAGTGAAGT
>SJYC01108771.1:0-37143 GCA_006408675.1 Madoqua kirkii
AGGAAGGGGAACCAGTTTAGTTGAGGGAAATATAATTAATTTGTTCATTCATCCAAGAAAAAGGCACTTTGTGTACTGTATGTACCAAATGTGGAGAACATGGCAATAAACAAAACAAACATCCTTCTCATTCATACCTAGGAAGTTAATGCTGAGCCTGTTCTGAACACAGAGTCTGAGTTACTGCTGCTGCTAAGTCGCTTCAGTCATGGCCAACGCTGTGCGACCCCATAGACAGCAGCCCACCAGACTTCTCTGTCCCTGGGATTCTCCAGGCAAGAACACTGGAGTGGGTTGCCATTTCCTTCTCCAATGCATGAAAGTGAAAAGTGAAAATGAAGTTGCTCAGTCATGTCCGACACTCAGCAACCCCATGGACTACTGCCTACCAGACTCCTCCGTCCATGGGATTTTCCAGGCAGGAGTACTGGAGTGGGGTGCCATTGCCTTCTCCAACCAATACAGTATACTAACACATATATATGGAATTTAGAAAGATGGTAACGATAACCCTGTATGCAAGACAGCAAAAGAGACACAGATATATAGAACAGTCTTTTGGGCTCTGTGGGAGAGGGAGAGGGTGGGATGATTTGGCAGCATGGCATTGAAACATGTATAATATCATATATGAAACGAATCGCCAGTCCAGGTTCAATGCATGACACTGGATGCTTGGGGCTGGTGCACTGGGACGACCCAGAGGGATGGCACGGGGAAGGAGGAGGGAGGGGGGTTCAGGATGGGGAATACATGTACACCTATGGTGGATTCATGTTGATGTATGGCAAAACCAATACAATATTGTAAAGTAATTAACCTCCAATTAAAATAAATAAATTTATATTTAAAAAAAGACAATATGGACTGAAGACCTGACTTCTTTAAACTTTTACCCATGGACCTTAGGCAAAGCACTTCATTTCTCCCTGGGCTTCAGTTTTCCTACCTGTGGAGCAGGATGTCAGAACTAGCTTGGAGTTCATTTGATGTTCATGCTCTATATCAATATACAAAGCAAAGGCGTGATAAAGGAAGTGTGCACATGGTAATAATAAATATTACCAGCCTTGCCTACCTTACAGAGCTGTTTTGAAAATCATATGAAATAAAATCTCTGGACCTGCACTGAAAACTGCAAAACATCAGCAATATTAGTTACAATTGTATTATTTTTTAGGCAAAAAAGAGGGGGGGGAGATTTGGATACATTCTAAAGGACATAAGAATTGATAAAATAATTGGGATAAATTGCCTTGGATTATTCTGTAGGAAGGATAACACCTGGTATGGTTTCATTCCCTGTCTCTACGCTTGTACTTCCTGTCACTACTACCACTACCTACAGCTTCCTAAAGCTCGACAGAGACCCTTATAGACCAATGATGTAAGGTTCAAAAGTCTCACACAGTCACACAGTAGGAAGGAGGATCCGTACTATTCATAACTATAAGCAATCTCCCCAGAGCCAATCACATGTGTCAGTACCCATTCTTAACATGCAATCTGCCTCATACATTTCAAGATCAAAGCCAAAAGAATATTTTGTAGATTGGGGATGAGAAAGGGGCAGGAATAATGGAAAAAGAACTAGGGATGTCAAGTCATCCAATGAACAATGGCAAACCACACGATGTACCCAGAGATGCTCAAGAAAGCATTCTATTCAAGGTCAACCACAAAGTCAGGGGAAGAAAAAGAGAAACAAAGGAAGAAAGGGAAAGGCAAAGGTAACCTAGCAGCATGGCAATCTGGAGAATTATAGGTGCTTCTTGAGATCTGGCATGTGAAGAAAAGGATAGTCCAATACCACCAGATAAGAATTAATTTGCCACCCATCATAGAAACACAAGAGTTACCACTTAGAGGTACATTTATAACCTCTTAATTTCAGAGATATGCAGCAGGAGACAACAGATCCACTCTGTCAAAGAGAGGGAAGATGGAAGCATTTGTTTCATTTATTCTAGGGCAGCTGAAGTAACAGAAAAAAAAGGAGAGAGACCCGAGGCGACTTAAGAGACAGAAATGATGAGAAAATGTACTGACCTTCATGGAAGAAGATGAGAGGACCTCTAGTCAACCAGGGATAGGGCTTCATGCAAAAAGAACTAGGGCAAACTGTGGATAATTGGGCAGAAGACAAATCCCTTTGCCTCAACTGGTTGTGCAAATTAATTATTCAAATAATTTCCACAGTTCCTCACTTACTGACAGTTACAAGATATGAGTAATCTCGCACATTTTTAGAACTTTTAGAATTTCATAGAAGCACCTGACAGAAAGGAAATGTGATACTTTTCAAAGGAAAAGTTAGAATTTGTCAGCAAAGGGCATTATTTAGCAAATGGCCCATTCCAGGATGCAAGAAGCTATTTCAAATACCTTCAAAAGAGACAATGCAACTCAAAGAGAAAAAAAAAAAACTACTTTACTTTCAGATGGAAGACTGTTTTTCTTTACTTCCAGTCTTGTTGAGATATAATTGACATATAACACAGTATGTGTGTTTCAGTATGTGTGTTTAAGGGGTATAATGTGTGACTTATTTCAGTTCAGCTCAGCTCAGTTCAGTCATCTCCAACTCTTTGCGACCCCATGAATCGCAGCACACCAGGCCTCCCTGTCCATCACCAACTCTCGGAGTTCATGCAGACTCACATCCATCAAGTCCGTGATGCCATCCACCCATCTCATCCTCGGTCATCCCCTTCTCCTCCTGCCCCCAATCCCTCCCAGCATCAAAGTCTTTTCCAGTGAGTCAACTCTTCACATGATGTGGCCAAAGTATTGGTGGTTCAGCTTCAGCATCAGTCTTTCCAATGAATATTCAGGACTAACCTCTTTTAGGATTGACTGGTTGGATCTCCTTGCAGTCCAAGGGACTCTCAAGAGTCTTCTCCAACACCACAGTTCAAAAGCATCAATTCTTCAGCACTCAGCCTTCTTCACAGTCCAACTCTCACATCCATACATGACCACTGGAAAAACCATAGCCTTGACTAGACGGACCTTAGTCGGCAAAGTAAAGTCTCTGCTTTTGAATATACTATCTAGGTTGGTCATAACTTTTCTTCCAAGGACTAAGTGTCTTTTAATTTCATGGCTGCAGTCACCATCTGCAGTGATTTTGGAGCCCCAAAAAAGAAAGTCTGACACTGTTTCCACTGTTTCTCCATCTTTTTCCCATGGAGTGATAGGACTGGATGCCATGATCTTCGTTTTCAGAATGTTGAGCTTTAAGCCAACTTTTTCACTCTCCACTTTTACTTTCATCAAGAGGCTTTTTAGTTCCTCTTCACATTCTGCCTAAGGGTGTGACTTGTTTATATATATATATATTCTACATATTGCAAAAGGATTAACAGAGTCATGTTAGTTAACACTTCCACCACCTCACATATTTACCTTGGTGTGTGTGTATGTATGGTGAGATCACTTTTGATCTATTCTCTTAGCAACTTTCAAGTATGTAATTCAGTATTGTTAACTATCACCATCATGCTGTACATTAGATCCTCAAAACATACTCATCTTGTGACTGAAAGTTTGTTATAATTTTGGCCAAAATCTCCCTGTTTTCTCCCAAGCCCTGGCAGCCATCATTCTACTGTTTCTATGAATTTGACTGTTTCAGATGGAAAGTTGGTTTTTGCTGAGTTCAATTCCATTTTAACTTATATATTTCTAACACGGTATGAGAAAATATTTTTTTAATTTTTAAAACTGTGTCTAAATGCAACAAGTTTAGAATCAAGAACAAACCAAGAGCCCTATGTATGATATACAGACAATGATTATATTATATATTTCAATTTATTAAAGATAGCTCAGATATTACATATACACATGTATTGTTCTTGTTGTTTAGTCACTAAGTTGTGTCCAACTCTTTGTGATCCCATGGATTGTAGCCCATCACTTCCTCAAAACATACTCATCTTGTGACTGAAAGTTTGTTATAATTTTGGCCAAAATCTCCCTGTTTTCTCCCAAGCCCTGGCAGCCATCATTCTACTGTTTCTATGAATTTGACTGTTTCAGATGGAAAGTTGGTTTTTGCTGAGTTCAATTCCATTTTAACTTATATATTTCTAACACGGTATGAGAAAATATTTTTTTAATTTTTAAAACTGTGTCTAAATGCAACAAGTTTAGAATCAAGAACAAACCAAGAGCCCTATGTATGATATACAGACAATGATTATATTATATATTTCAATTTATTAAAGATAGCTCAGATATTACATATACACATGTATTGTTCTTGTTGTTTAGTCACTAAGTTGTGTCCAACTCTTTGTGATCCCATGGATTGTAGCCCATCACACTCCTCTGTCCATGGGATTTCCCAGGCAAGAATACTGGAGTGAGTTGCCATTTCCTTCTCCAAGGTATCTTCCTGACCCAGGGATCGAACCCAGGTCTCCTGCATTGGCAGGCAGATTCTTTACCACTGAGCCAAAAGGTAAGCCCACAAAATATTAGAAAATGGGATTTTCTTCTTTATTCCAAATCTTTTTTCATTCAATAAACTTAAATGAAGCCCTGCTCTATGACCAGTAGGGTGCTGGGCACAGGGTTGTAAAGATGATTATGACATAATTGACTCTTAAAACGACATAGGTTTGAACCTTGCAGGTCTACATATATCCAGAATTTTTTTTTTAATAAATACATCCTACAGCACTACACCAACTGCAGTTGATTGGTTGAATCTACAGATGCAAAAGTGGGGATACAAGGGTCAAATGTAAAGATATGTGTGGATTTCAGAGGATTGGGGCCCCTGCCACTCCTCCACTGCTCAAGGACCAGCTATATAGTCAAATGCTGGAGAGAGATGGGTGCTTATGATAACAAAACAGTGAGCTCTTTGGGGATGATGTTAAGACTAAGAAACAATTACTGAATTCAGGTGATGATTAAATTCTCCCGCTGGTGGAGAGATGCAGTGGAAGAATGGAGTGGTGCTGAAAGGAGAGGGGAGGCAGTCAAAAATGTCAGTGGTCACTCTATTTATAATATATAACTGGCTTGAGATGGGAAAAGAAATTGTACAGCAGGAAGCAGGTGAGTGATTTACCCTGGCTGAACAAATTCCCAGATAATTATTATAGTTATTTCCCTAGTATTTCCTGGCTGTACTTACTTCCTCAAAACGTAAAAGCAGCATCAGACTGGAACTTGGGACTTGCTTTATTGAATTTTATGCTACTTGCAGTGAATTGTTTGCTATAACTTTTCCCTCTACCTTTTCCTAACATAATATTTCTCCGAATGTAATTGTAAGAAAAGATATCATCATCTTGACTTAAGCCATGATACCCCTGACTTTCTGGCCTTATATCTCTTTTCTATAACTTTGCTACTGACCACAAATACTAACGGCTCTAAAGCAAACAGATATGGAAACGGTGTTGATCTGCTCTTCTTGGAAGGTCTAAACTCTGCTTCCTATTTCTGGCCTGAAACCTGACTCTCGGTTTGTTTCCAGTTGTGGTATTTCCTAAGACAGTGGAGACAGATACCAGATTGATTTTAGAGCAAACTGCATTAGACCATCTACAATGGGAATCTCAGTAGCCAGGAGCGCATTTAGTTTAGAGGGAGACAAAGGTAAAATCTGGAGGAGGAAATGGCAACCCTCTCCAGTACTCTTGCCTAGGAAATCCCATAGACAGAGGAGCCTGGCAGGCTACAGTCCATGGCGTCACAATGAGTTGGACACGAATGAGGGAAAGAGCATGCACTCAAGGGTAAAATCAGGGCCACTGGCTAAAAGTCCCAAGCAGACAATTTCCTCCTTTGTCCACAGTTTCTATAATGCACTTGGAGACATGCCCAGGCACTGATGAGCAATTGTATTCTGCATTTTACATTCTGCTTTGTTTGTGGAGACCTGGAGAGATTTGTGGACAGTGGGATAAAATATGTAAGGTGATGACTATTCTTTACTGTTCTGTTTGATGAGAGCTGGAAACCCATGGACATCTAGAGAAATTATTTTCAGAAAATGAGCCGTTGGTGGCAGATCATGTGATGAACTCCTGGAACAGAAATAAATTATAGTCTGAAACAGCTTGGACATTTGTTATTCCTGATGGAGCTGGGCCCTCATTTGGGTTTGGAGATTGCTGTGATGTATGTACCTCAAGCAGAAAATTCTTCAATTCTTTGTTACAAAATGAACTCATGAGCTGAAGGGAAGGTATGAGTCACTGATCATCCTAAATCTGAGAGGATTTGTTTGCTTGCTCCTGCTTCCTTATTTATAATTTATTATAGAAGGCCCCTAAAAATTAACCCCTTCATCAATACATTAAGCCACAGGAAACTCCATTTTACCCTGGGTTACAGGAATATGGAAGTCATTCCTTAAGATCCATGAAGCCAGTTAGACACAAAAATTTCTCACAAAGATAATTTGAAAGGCTTTTAAGTGACAAATAGGAGCAACAGATCTTATTTTTCATTGGATAAAGCCACTAAAAATTGAGCGTTTCATTTGGGGCCACTGTAGATATATAGTGAACCAATTAGAAGAGATCCTGTCTGGATTTCATGATTAAAGTCTAGGTAATCCTCTGATGTCGACTTTGCATGAATCATGGCTTCCCTCTCAGAATAAGCTATGTAAAATAACCAGAATTGGGAAGTTTCAGTTTGCTGGCATAAAATAATATCCCCTTCTTCTGTCTTTTCCTGGTAATAACTATCTCAGGAAAGGAAGCACATTTTATTTTCAACTTGAATCTCATTTCTGGCCTCATGCCCATTGGGCCTGGTTATGTTCAAGGACATTTGGGGATGTGTTAAGTGGCAGGTGTAATCACTTGCCCTTTACACCTATGAGGTTGGGTGGGGATCAATCAATGTCAATCTTCTGCACCCTTGGTCCAAGGTTGTGGTGTGGCAGGATGTGACTGCCTCACTCAATAAGGGTCACCTAGCTCTGGATGTACATCTCATCTTTATGTCAGGAGATAAGAGATGCTAATTCTGACTCAAGAACTTATCTTTAGAAAACCAGTTGATTTTATTTTTCTCTGTTCTGCCAAAGCCACCATCCTGAGTCTCTGATGGTATTTTAAGGCAGTGTATATTGGTCATCAGAAGGACTGCTGTCAGCACCTACTGCTGTCTCTAATGGGGAAAGTAGGATGCTCTCTGCCCATGGAGTCTGTGGCTTGAGAGCCTTGCCTGACTGTTTCCCCTGGAGATCCCATATCCTCCAACTCAAACTTGTACCTTATGAGGTTTTCCCTGGAAGCCAAAAACAACAATAAATAAACCAATCCTCTCCTGGGGCTCAGTAGGTGACAGTCCTCATAAAGAAACAGACATGGGAATTGTACAGAAAACTTCACTCTGACCTGGCCTGCTGACCCAGGCATATTGGGGTAAGTGATCTCTAGAAGCATCTCCACCTGACTTATCTGGGAGAGCAGGTGACATGGGATGCCTTGGGCTGGCTCATCAGTCAGCTCTCCTGTGACCTCCCAGAGATTATAGATAACTAACATGCAAGTACCCAGGTGGTACCCACAGCACTTTGCCCTCACCAGCCAAGGACTCAACTGAGTGGAAACATGCTCTACCTAAGCCTATAGCAATGGGCTTTGTTTTTGTTGTTTGGTTGCTAAGACCTATAGGACTCCTTTGTGACGCCATGGACTATAGCCCACCAGGCTCCTCTGTCCATGGGGTTTTCCAGGCAAGAATACTAGAGTGGGGTGCCTTTCCTTCTCCAGGGAATCTTCCTGACCCAGGGATTGAACCCACATCTCTTGCCTCTCCTGCATTGCAGACGAATTCTTAACCACCAAGCCACCTGGGGAGCCAGCAATGGGCTTAGGGTGCAGCAAAAATAACAGGGAACAGGTACAACAAGGCGAGGAAGAGCTCTAGAGCCAGGTGCACAGAATTGGGGTTTTGATTATAGTGTTTACCATCCAGGTAACCTAGGGCAAATTATTTGACCTTCTTGATTCTTGATCTTCTCGTCTGTGTACTCATTTGTTTGGCAAATGCATGTGTGTATGCGTGCTCAGTCGCTTCGGTCATGCACCCCTATGGACTGCAGCCTGCCAGGCTTCTCTGTCCTTGGGCTTCTCCAGGCAAGAATACTGGAGTGGGTTGCCATGCCCTCCTTCAGGGGATTTTCCCAAACCAGGGATCTAACCCATGTCTCTTATGTCTCCTGTATTAGCAGGTGGGCTGTTTACCACTAGCGCCATGCCTACACTGAGCAACTTCTATGTGTGAGATGCCATTCTAGGGGTGGGGGAGAAATGAACAAAATTGCATGAAGAATGCAGCCTAGTTGGAAGAGACAATGAATAAAATAGGCAAAACATAAATTGTTAGAGGGTGAAAAGGGTCTTAGAATAAAGCAGCACCTATTTCTTAAAATTGTTGTGCAGATTAAATAATACCTGGGCCTAACCAAGCTTTAATATTGCAATTGGCACTACTATTAAGAAAGTACTAACAGGAAACAGAAACTATTTCTGCTTGGAGTTCACTTTCCCTAATAAGTTTCTAATCTACTAAATCAGGGAAAATAGCAGTTCAAAGGAATGAACTACAAGTCACACAAAATGTGCTCTGTAGAGGGTCACTGCTGTCCTAGGCTTCCCACAGCTTTCCCCTTTCTCTTTCCATAAACCTGCCATGACCCACCCAAAGAACACGAAGGGTCCTCTTCCCTAGTGCTGACTGCTAGGAAGAAGGCAGTCTCTTCTCGACCCATCTCAGGATATGATGTAAAAACAAGTTCTCATACCTTTTTCATTTAATAAGTTGTTCTGCTATCTCCACAGGAAAGCAATCATCTAACCATAATTATAAAAATTATGAAATGGGGAATTACAAAGCCTCCAGCAGCCCTGTCTCCCACTGATGCTCTTGACTTCAGAGGTACTCAGAAATCAAACACCCCTAATTCTATTCTTTCCTCCAACCCCCACCTTCAGTCTCCTGCCCTTTTTCTCCTGCCCCAAGGGTTTTGAAACTGTGGTCCGTGGACCAGGAACACCAGCATCATCTGAAGACTGGTTATTTATTCAGAACTTCTGAATGAAAATCTTTATTTTAACAAGATAGGAGATTTGTTTGCATGTTGAAATTCAAAGAGCACTGCTGGGGATCCCTTTCTCTTTCAAAGTGAAGACAGAATAGTAAATGTTAATTAATGATAATAATAATCAAATAACAGAATGATTATTGCTACTAGCAATAATAATAATAGGGACTTCCCTGGTGGTGCAGTAGACAGGAGTCTGCCTGCCAAGGCAGGGGACACAGGTTTGATCCCTGATCTGGGAAGATTTTGTATGCCTTGGAGCAACTAAACACATGAGCCGCAACTACTTAATCTGCATGCTGCACTGTAGAATCCTACGTGTCTATGCTCTGCAATGAGAAGCCACTGCAATGAGAAGCATGTGCACCACAAGAAAGAGTAGCCCCAGCTCTTCACAACTAAAGAAAGCCCACGCAAAGCAACGGACACAGTGCAACCAAAAATAATTATAAAAATAATAACAGGATTTATTGAGATTATACTACTTGAAAGAATATGCTAAGGGCTTTCCACTCCTTAGATCCTTTAGTACCTATTCTAGTATTTATCAATAAAACTACTGGATATGACTGAATTCCAGCTGAGCTATTTAAAATTCTAGAAGATGATGCTGTGAAAGTACTGCACTCAATATGCCAGAAAATTTGGAAAATTCAGCAGTGGCCACAGGACTGGAAAAGGTCAGTTTTCCTTCCCATCCCAAAAAAGGGCAATGCCAAAGAATATTCAAACTACCGTAGAATTGTGCTCATTTCACATGCTAGCAAGGTTATGCTCAAAATCCTTCAAGCTAGGCTTTAGCTAGCTTGAATCAAGAACTTCCATATGTACAAGTCAGATTTCAAAGAGGCAAAGGAACCAGAGATCAAATTGCCAACATTTGTTGGATTGTGGAGAAAGCAAAGGAGTTCCAGAAAAACATCTACTTCAGCTTCATTGACTGTGCTAAAGCCTTTGACTGTGTAAATCACAAAAAAACTGGAAAATTCTTAAAGAGATGAGAGTACCAGACCACCTTACCTGTCTCCCGAGAAACCTGAATGCAAGTGATGAAGCCACCATTAGAACTGAACACTGAACAACTGAGTGGCTCAAAATAGGGAAAGGAGTACATCAAGGTTATGTATTGTCACCCTCCTTATTTAACTTTCCTGGAGAGCACATCATGTGAAATGCCAGGCTGGGTGAAGCCCAAGCTGGAATCAAGATTACTGGGAGAAATATCAACAACCTCAGATATGCAGATGATACCACTCTAATGGCAGAAAGTGAAGAGGAACTAAAGAGTCTCTTAATGAAGGTGAAAGAGGAGAGTTAAAAAGATGGCTTAAAACTCAGCATTTAAAAAACTAAGATCATGGGATCTAGTCCATAGCAAATAGAAGGGGAAAAGTGGGAGCTGTGACAGATCTTATTTTCTTGGGCTCCATTATCACTGCAGATGGTGACTGCAGCCATGAAATTAAAAAATGCTTCCCCTTGGAAGGAAAGCTGTGACCAACTTAGACAACATATTCAAAAATGGACGCATCACTTCTCTGACAAAGGTCCATATAGTCAAAGCTATGGTTTTTCCTGTAGTTATGTACAGATGTGAGAGTTGGACCATAAAAAAAAACCAGGCACTGAAAAATTGATGCTTTCAAATTGTGGTGCTGGAGAAGACTCTTGAGAGTCCCTTGGACAGCAAGGAGATCAAACCAGTCAATTCAAAAGGAAATCAAACCTAAATATTCATTGGAAGGACTGATGCTGAAGTTGTAGCTCCAATACTTCGGCTACCTGATACAAAGAGCTGACTCACTGGAAAAGACTCTGATGCTCAAAAGAGTGAAGGCAAAAGGAAAAGGGGATGACAGAGAATGAGATGGCAGAATAGTATCACCAACTCAATGGACATGAATTAGAGCAAACTCCGGGAGATCCTGGAAGACAGAGGAGTCTGGCGTGCTACAGTCCATGGTGCTGCAGAGTCAGACACAACTTACTGAATGAACAACAAATCTAGTGCCCCTTGGTCTCAGTAAATTTCAGGATTTTCTCTCTCAGGATGTTTATCTCATTCCACACTTCACATGGAAAGAGTTGCCTGAAAACATAAACTCACAGAAAATCCAAGCATCAGGGAAACCAGGATCCTAGCAGGGTGCAATGTCCACATAAATAATAATGAGAGACACTGGAGCTGCCAGAGGGCCAGATGATCAGGCATCTAAGAGGAGATTTATAAGAATAAATGCTGAGGGAGCAGAGCCAAACAGGAAGGAGAATAGAGGAGGCTCCACCCTGGGAACAAGAAAAGAACCACTAGTGAGGCCACTTGTCCCAGGTTCACAAGATCTCTTGGGATTGACTCATTCCAAGAGAGCTCTCAGCCTTCAACCTGCAGGTAAAGGTAATAATATCTAGAAACATACATACCAACTGGACTGAAAGTATGTAGGCAGCGTCAAGGGAGGGCAGGAACAGGCTGAGATGGGATTAGAACCCAGGTCTCTGAATTCCAAGTCCATGATTCTTCCCTCTACATCTTATCACCCCTCAACTTGTAAGGACAAAAGCCTCCAAAATGGCAGAATACTGCAGGAAGCTGTGGTTTGACAGGTGGCTGGCCCACAGCAAATGAAGCCAAGGTTGTGCATTTAGTCTCCGCTGGAGCCAGGTCACAGTGGTCTGCGTCCACACAACCCCATAAGGCTGTTTCACTGTCCTGCAACCAAGAGTAAGGGGCCACCAAGAAATGGGTGGGAAAGTGGCCACTGATGAGTACAAATGCTCCCTGTTTCAACACACGTCCTACTCCTGACAGCCCCCAGTACTGTCTTCATGAATGAAAGATCATAGTATCAGACCATGTTCTTATTTCCATGATTTTATTAAAATTAAGGCAACCATCTCTGCAGTCTAGTTTTAGAAAATTCCCATCACCCAAAAAAGTTCCTTTGTGCCCTTTTATAGTTCAGTCAAATTCTTGTGCACAACCTTAGAAAACCAGGCCTCTTTCTATTAATAAGAGTGAATGTTCTTTAATCTACGCAGGGCCCAGTGCTGTGATTATTATGGGACAGAAATGCTTGATAAGTTTTGTTTCTGGACTAAGCTGGTGAAAGGGTTAACTTTGCGATTTCTCAAGCTAAGTCTATTTTTACTCAGGCTTGTCCTACTGTTCAAATAAAGAAAAATGAAGGCCAAATAGATAGGATATTATCTCTCCTTCGTTGGATCTTGGACGTTTTTATTTTTTCTGCAGCTGTTACAGCCCTAGTCCAACAGACATGAGCACATTGTGTATGCGTGTTAACCCCCTACTATACTGTAAGCTCATTATGGGAAGGCACAAGCTTGATCTTCCTTATATCTCATGGCAACACAATGTCTGGAACAAAACAGGACCCAGCAAGTAACTATTTAATTGAAATTGACTTTGAATTCTGAGGCCTCTGACCAGCTTGAACCTAGAGGCCAGCTGTGATAAACTCTACTCTAGGCTATACCTGTTCTCAAGACATTGTCTTTCTAGGTCATTGATCTCTGCTCATAGATATGAATGGGTTTTAGCAGCTCTTAATATCAGAACTGATGCTGAGGGTCAAAGTGTAAGCTCATTTGTGCTGTCAATTGCTATCTCATATGCTTAACCTAAATGATATATTGATCCTCATTGCCTGGAAATGCACTTGGAAAAGGGCTAGGTGACATTTCTAAGGAAGACAAGATACTTTCAAGTAAATTAGAAGCATCAGAGGATTCTGTGCACAAGGAGGAACTCACCTCAAAGGAACAGCTCCTGAGAATGTGGGTTGAATTAAGCCCCCTCTTATATTCCAAATCCTCTAATAACCTCTGACATCTAAGAGATATGGTTGCCTGCCCCATCACATGTGCCACAGTCAGAGTGCCAAGGGTTTTTGCACCCGACCTATAAAACACAAATGGTTGTGATTGTCAGAAAGACAAATGTAGAAAATACTGACTCACACGGAAAGCAAGTGTAAGTACCTAAATGCTCAGGTTTGAAAGATGGTTGCTTTGGCTTTATAAATAAAACATAACCCTTTTTGTTTGCAAAGCACTCTGTACTTTTCAGACAACTTTCCCTTCTGCTTTAATCCCAATAGCACCTGCCATAACCCTGTGGCAGAGAGTAGGCCATCACAGTTATGCTCAGATGAGACATGAGGAAACTGGGGGTCCAAAAACATGGGGGTCCAAAAACATGCACTGGCTTGACCAGATTCACACAATTAGATCATGTCCAACTTTCAACTACCATCAGGGATCTTTCCGTTAAGTCTCACAGGTTGTAACCCTGGAGAAAAACATAGTCTTAAGAAAGGCAGGGCAGTCCAGGGCATGTTAGTTCTATGCATGTGAGTTTAACAAGTGATTGGAAGGATTCATTCATTGGATCTGCCTGTAGCTTAAGCTCCAGACTTAATAGTCAGGCAGATAGCAGAAAAGCAAGAGCTACCAGGAACCTGGATTCCCAGAGGCAAGTCAAACACCCAGGGGTAGATTCAGGATTTGTAGCCTGAAGCTTATATAATTTAGGAATTGCTCTCTCAGAAAAGAATACGAGTTGACAAACTCAAAGTTAAGTGGAAAAGTGAATGTTTGTTTAGAATGAGAAAATACATCACAATAAATTACATATTTTTAAAAAGCTGACACGGATCACAAACACCCATTTTTTTTAACTTTTAAAAATAACCTAGTACTTTTATTAATTGCTGACAAATCTCTCCATTGCTTCATTTCCCATACATTATTAAATGCATAATCACCTCCTCAGACAGCAGTTATAACAGTTTCAGTAGAGAGAATAGAAACATAGTCATTCCTCTACATAATTGATGAGCATTTGTTTTCTATTATTGATAATTTAGAGAAGTTTCTTTTGACTTCATAACTTGTAATTAGCAATGACATGTAAATTTTTAGAGTTGTTGACAAATCTGGGAGAGTTCCTGTCAAGTTTCTTTCATGTGAGCTGTATGATTTAAGAATTTTTTATTGGAAAGCTTGTAACTCTGTATATCTCAAATCTTGTTTCTCCCCTACTAGCCACATCCATCCAGTAGCAGACATCACAGCACACCTTCCTGTTATAACTTCCAGCCCTACAACTTTGGACACTGATTTGGGAGCACCCTAGGGTGTAGAAATATTCCCAGAAGCCATTCCTACGCTGGGGCAGCTGGCAATAACTTAACTGTACATGGAAAGGACAAAGTCACTATATACATTAACAAAGTCACTATAACCAAACTACGTGTCTCATTTCTTCTCCTTAATTGGATTCCAAATGCCCAAGGCATTTCAACATCTCCCAACACAAAGGGAAGTGAGATACTGTGGAATCTGAAGATAAAAGAGAGTGATCTTAACCAACTGTAGTTTTAAAAAAATTTACTGTGCAAAATGCATAATCATGGGACTGTATAACAGGTCTCTCCCCATGCCATAGAAGCCTCTAGTAGTGAAAGTGTTTGTTATTCAGTCATGTCTGACTCTGCGACCACAAACTGCAGCCTGCCAGGCTCCTCTGTCCATGGAATTCTCCAGGCAGGTATACTGAAGTGGGAAGCCATTCCCTTCTCCAGGGAATCTCCCCGACCCAGGGATTGAACCCAGGTCTCCTGCATTACAGGCAGATTCTTTACCACCTGAGCCACCTAGTGAGAAACTCTGCAGATGGCCCTTTTGCCCATTGGTGACTTTGCCCATCATTAAACAGATTGCCAAGTCACATTACTCCTCTAAGAGGCCCTAGGCTTGGCCTGGATGAGGGATGAATTCACGGGGATTAAACACCGGCTTTTTTATCATGATCCAGAATGTTTGGTATCTACCATATTCATTCTCAGCACAAGGTGTGGGGTAAAATATCAGATCAACTGAAACCGTGGGAGGTAAAACGCCCTTTGAGCTCCTTTGAGTGAAAACAAGGAAACACACACAGAAGAGAAGAAAAATAAAAAGGCTGTTTTGCATACTCGCTGGGGTCTGCTAGAAGGCCTGCTGCACTCTGGTGCTGAAAGGCAGGTCAGTGGATCCCACTGCACCCTGGCATCCTGGCTCTCAGGTCCCTCCATGCTCTGGGCCTTACTGCAGAGCTGGATAAAGGCCTTATCCTCCTTCCGACCAGGGCAGCTGCCTAGTTTCACTTTACTCTGACAAATCTCCTACAGCCCCAGTAACGGCTGCCACTCAGTGCTTCTTTAAGGGTCTTAACAAAACCCACTTAATCCTCCTGGCATGGAATCCAGCTGCAGCAGGGCAGGTTTTACCGAGTGTGTCATCGCGGATTCCGTGCCCATCGTGACATGGCTCCAGCTTCCTCAGTGACACACACTGCTTCCCACTGCCCGGCCTCTGCTGCCGCCATCACCGCCTTTCCGCTAGGACTAAGCTTTGTGTGATCCTCTGCAGAGTACAGACGGGGAGTGGAAAGACAGATGTAGAAAAGACAGAGGTAGAGAGAGGGAAAAGACAGGGAAAAGTTAGAGAAAATGGTATCAAGTCCCTAAGGAAATCAGATGTTCTTTTAGCTCAGCCAAAGGAAAGACTGAGCTTATATTTTTAAGCCTGCAGGCTGCTGGCAATGAAAATAAACCTCCTAATAGACCCTGAATCCAATGACAGCAAGGAAGAATAGATGGAAAAGTACGGACAGGTGAGTGGAGGTGGGCAGAGTTGGGGGAGGTGACTGGTTTTTCCTTAAAGGATACTAGGAGAGGAGTCCTTTGGATGCAGAATGGTGGTTCACTTAGCATACGCAGCACCAATAGACTTCATGGATTTTCCGCAAAAGTTTTGGATCAGTGACTTATACCAGCATTACACTAATGTAGAAATCAAATGGGTGGCTCTTGAATGGGTGGCTTTTGAGCCTGGAGAAACCATAGGGGAACTTCATGGCCCATTAGACTTAAATGATTAGTTACTAATGTCACCAGGATCAGCAGCAACAGCAATACAACTTTCACCATTTTGATCTTTTAGATGGAAAATCCATCAAGAATAGCCTCCTTGTATCTCAAAATTTCCTTCTCACCCTAAGACTTCTAATTAATAGACCCCTTGACCCAGCAGCACAGAAATTCTTCCCACATAGCTCTCTCCTCTTTCCTCCACCTCTTAAACATTCTTCCATGTATATAATTATATGCATTCTGGTATGAAGCCCGATATCATAGAAAAGCTGGCTTGAAACTCAACATTAAAAAAAACAACAACAACTAAGATCATAGCATCTAGTCCCATCACTTCACAGCAAATAGGAGGGGAAAACGTGGAAGCAGTGACAGATTTTATTTTCATGGCCTCCAAAATCCCTGTGGATGGTGACTACAGCCATGAAATTAAAAGAACACTTTCCCCTTGAAAGGAAAGCTATGACAAAACTAGTCATCATATTAAAAAGCAGAGACATAACTTTGCTGACCAAATGCATATAGTCAAAGCTATGGTTTTTTCCAGTAGTCATGTACAGATGTGGGAGTTGGACCATAAAGAATAATTTAATTTAATTAAAAAAGAATTTAATTCTTTGGAGTGCCGAAGAATTAATGCTATTGAACTGGTATTAGAGACGACTCTTGATAGTCCCTTGACTGCAAGGAGATCAAATCAGTCAACCCTAAAGGAGATCAACCCTGAATATGTATCAGAAGGACCAATGCTGAAGTTCTTATACTTTGGACACTTGATACAGAGAGCTGACCCGTTGGAAAAGACCCTGAGGGCAAAAAGAGAAGAGGGCAGCAGAGGATGAGATGGTTAGATAGCGTCACAGGCTCAATGGACATGAATTTGAGCAAACTCCTGGAGACAGTGGACAAGAGAGGAGCCTGGTGTGCTGCAGTCCGTGAGGTCACAAAGAGTCAGACACAACTCTGAGACTAACAACAAACAGGTAGGAAACAGAAGAAGGGGACAAAAAAGGAAACACCGAAGAAGCAGCAACACAATTTAAATTTGAAATTGCCTGGAACGCGCCAGCCAGACACTGTTCATCTAGGTTCTCAGAAACCATACGCAGATCACAAGCAAATGAACCCATGGCCCTTTTAACTAATTTGATACACCTGGATGTGGCTCTGAGGAAAAGCCTAGTGGAGCCACCTGCTATGAGCATGGAAGGAATAGCCCCCTTGGTGGTATTTCACCCCTTCTGCTTTTGCTACCAGTTTCAACTAGGGGAAGTAACGAGCTGGTGTAAAACAATAAATAAGTCATATATTAGGGGAAATATTATATAGAAAATAAATAGTAATGTTTGGATTTCATTCAAGCTGTCATTATTTTGTACTGAGAAATTATCAAGAGGCATTGACCTACCCATCAAACCTCAAAATGTAATACACACTAAGCATCCTATAGCAAGAGACAAGGTAGATTAGTCAGAGGTACCAGGGTTTCCAGGCTGTCTTTTGTGGTGGGAATAGGAAGGGCCAGGTTTCTGCTGCCTGGGATGAGAGAAGGGAGTGTCAGGGTTCAGCTCCCAGCCAGCTACCAGCAGTCAGCAGGGGGCAGGAGGAACACTAGCCAAGCTGGCTTCCTGTTTGGAATATTCTCTGATCTTTGACTGAGCGACAGGAAGATGATGCTCCCACACTACAGTCAGAAAAAACAAATGACGTTTATTCCTTCATCTGTCTGCCCTCACCGGAGGGGCTGTAATCAGGGACTGCTGACCTGACTTCCCAGCAGGGCCCTTTCCTTGAAGTCTCCCACCCTCCTGGCTCCTGCAGAGAGGTTGGTCTATTAGGCTTAGGATGACTCAGGATGAGACGGTCTCAAATTTCCCAGAGATTCAAGTGCAGATGAGAATTCAAAGGAGGAAAACATATGCAGTAGAATAGACACTTAAAGGCAGCTAGAAGAGGCCTTTGCAACATGAATACACTTACCACGTGGCCAATATGACTTCCTATACATGTGGCATCTGTAAGGGAAGGGGGCCATTTCCCAGAACTGAAAATGGAAAAATATGTTTGAGTGTGCTTAGCCATGAGTGTACTCTTCAAGTCTGCAGGCAGCCTTCTTAAGGGAATTCAGTTTTAGGAGTTCATAGGGCTCTCATCTCTATTTCAAACAGTCAAAGTAGCAGAACCACTAGGATCGCTAATAGACAGGCAGGCAGATAGGCAGGCAGGCAGATAAACAGACTTACGGGGATTTGACTTCATGCAGCTGTGAAACCTGGTTAAGCAGGTTTCTTCCAAGTATCTATATAGCTGCTGTTGGAGCTGGGAGTCCATGGGGCAGACAGGCAGAAAGAGAGGGAAAGGAAGAATAAATAGGAGCCCACAAGCTCACCAAGATGGAGTGAAATGCGCATCAGTCCTTCCCTCTGGCCTTGGTGGTGTGACTGTACTGCAGAAGTCAAGGCCCTTTGTCATGGAGCTAAAAACATGAATCTTGCCTTACAGTAAAACCAGTAGATCTAGAAGAAGGCAGGACAACTGAAGGGCAAAATGCTGTTTCATGCTGATGAGGTGAATCAGTAGATCAGTGGCAAGGTGTGTGAGCCACAAATGGCTGCTCCTTTACTTACACCCTCTGTTTCCATACAGGAATCTCTCTTGTGGCTTATCCAACAGGAAACGTAGAGGAAAGGGAAGTTTGGGGAACGCAGTTCAGCCTACCACTTATCACAAAAGCACCATGCTCTCGAAAGTCTGTCTCTCAACGGGGATGGATTAGGTCCCGGGCTCAGCCTCTGCCAGTAGGCTGAGTGTCAGGGCATCACAAGCAGAATTTCTAGGCTTGTGGTACTGGCCCATGCCAGGACTGGAGGAAGGACACAGAAGAACAGCTGAGTAGAAGTTTCCAGAGTAACAAAAGCATGCCAAGGAACAGTGATGAAGAGGGAGGCCTGGCCTGACACAGCCTCTGCCTTCTTTCCAGCCCCACTTGGACTAGTCAAGTGACCATGCACTGCCACGTCTCCAAGCCCACTGGCAGAAACTCCTGTCTCTGCCTGGGCTGGGACTTGGTCATTTCATCATTCAGCACTGACTGCTATAGACGGAGGCTTCAGCTCTGCCAGAGGAAGCCAACAGGAAGGCTCTCCTCATCCTCAGTTTTCACTTTGATAATGACTTTCATTGCAGGGACTTACAATTAGCTGTGTTCTACTGATGCAACGATGAAAATGGATGAAAACTGCCTGGGGTTGGATAGAAAGGAGTTATATGTTATAGCTCCAGGTTGGCATGCACGGAGATCATTAAACTCCTCATTAACTGAGCCGGGGCTTTGCCAGGACCTCAGGCAGGTGTTCTGGGACTGAGCACATGCCTGACTCCCCTAGGAGGAGCACATCCAAAAGGTGAAGGTGCTGGTTGAGGGGGGAGGGTGTCTAATCCCTTATACTCCTCTCAGTGAGGGAGGCCTCAGAAATGCCTCTTTCCCTTGAGATCTCTTAGAGAACGTCAGCTATTCAATCCTAGAGAAGCCTGTTTCAGCACAACAGACACGCACCCCGATGCTGATGCTCAATCTAACTTACCAGATGGCATTGAAAAGTCACAGCTTCCGTTTTTCTTACCCTGACAAGGTTTGAGAAGGGTAGAAATAAAAACTTCTTCCAAGTGAAATAGTGTCTATTCTGGCACCGTGGAGGCTTCATTCCAACACGAGCACTCAGAGGCTTGCATATGCCTGTGTGCACGTGCCGGAGTGCCTGTGTGAACAGAAGGCTGGGAGATGGTGTAATTCCTAAACCTCTACACTCCCGTGGTGTCCTTCAACCTCTAATGCTGAAAAATAAAAAGCATAAGTCATAGAATGGGCACAGAAAACAGTCACAACATGCATCAGGGAAAAGCAAACTAAGTGTCCAAGGACTTAACTCAGAATCAGCCTTCACAGCCCAGAATACCAACAGCATCTTAATCAAGAGCCTTAAGAAAGTTAAGTGGCCAAAACAGAGATGGCCTCAGAGTTGGAGTTCTGTTCTCAGTGGTGTGGTACCTTCTAATAAGTCAGTTTATGCTGTCATATATTATGAATTGCTTTGCAAAGCAGTCTGAGTGTGGTGGGGTTGGTGGTGAGGGGGAGTCTGTTCAAGATCATCAAAGATTCTAAAGCAAATATTAAGTTGAGACTAAGAGAGGCTAAGAATTGTTAAACTGGGGCAGAGTAGGCAGCCAGAAGTTTAGAAGGCAGAACTGGCTCAGTTTCAACTCTGCTACTTTGGGCCAATGATTAGGGTGGATCCTGAGCCTCAGTTTCCTCACCCATAATATATCAAGATAACATCACCCATGCCACAGGGATTTTTTTTTCCCACGTAAATAAGAGATGAGGTATGCATAAAACTATACCTGACAAAGAAAAAACAAAGTTAGTATCTGAGATATTCCATTATTGATAACAACTACTGCTTCTCATATTTATACAATATACATGAGGAGGTTAAGAATATTGTCCAAAGTCATATATAAGTAGAATGACTAAAACTTCAGTTCAGGCTGTTGACTTCAAAGCCTGCATGTTCATTTCATTCCATTCTGCCTGCCTCCCCATGTTGGCCACAACAGTCAAAAGCAGGCATTTCCTCACTCACATTTCTGGGGTGAGGTTTTCTCAGATACATGTCTTGCATAAATATAAGTGAAGTAAATTTGATATTCATATCACAAAGCTGTGAAGGTTATATCTTTTTGGCATGTTACTTGAGTCTAGATTTCAAAATTTTTACCTGCCATGAACTGCTCATTTCAGTTCAGTCACTCAGTCGTGTCCGACTCTTTGCGACCCCACGAATCACAGCACGCCAGGCCTCCCCGTTCATCACCATCTCTCAGAGCTCACTCAGACTCACGTCCATCGAGTCCGTGATGCCATCCAGCCATCTCATCCTCGGTCATCCCCTTCTCCTCCTGCCCCTAATCCCTCCCAGCATCAGAGTCTTTTCCAATGAGTCAACTCTTCTCATGAGGTGACCAAAGTACTGGACTTTCAGCTTTACCATCATTCTTTTCAAAAAATCCAGCGCTGATCTCCTTCAGAATGGACTGGTTGGATCTCCTTGCAGTCCAAGGGATTCTTCATTTCCTCACTCACATTTCTGGGGTGAGGTTTTCTCAGATACATGTCTTTGCATAAATATAAGTGAAGTAAATTTGATATTCATATCACAAAGCTGTGAAGGTTATATCTTTTTGGCATGTTACTTGAGTCTAGATTTCAAAATTTTTACCTGCCATGAACTGCTCATTTCAGTGCAGTCACTCAGTCGTGTCCGACTCTTTGCGACCCCACGAATCACAGCACGCCAGGCCTCCCCGTTCATCACCATCTCTCAGAGCTCACTCAGACTCACGTCCATCGAGTCCGTGATGCCATCCAGCCATCTCATCCTCGGTCATCCCCTTCTCCTCCTGCCCCTAATCCCTCCCAGCATCAGAGTCTTTTCCAATGAGTCAACTCTTCTCATGAGGTGACCAAAGTACTGGACTTTCAGCTTTACCATCATTCTTTTCAAAAAATCCAGCGCTGATCTCCTTCAGAATGGACTGGTTGGATCTCCTTGCAGTCCAAGGGATTCTCAAGAGTCTTGTCCAACACCACAGTTCAAAAGCATTAATTCTTCAGCACTCTCACATCCATACATGACCATTGGAAAAACCATAACCTTGACTAGATGGACCTTCGTCGGCAAAGTAATGTCTCTGCTTTTGAATATACTATCTAGGTGGGTCATAACTTTTCTTCCAAGGAGTAAGTGTCCTTTAGTTTCATGGCTGCAGTCAAGATCTGCAGTGATTTTGGAGCCCCCCAAAATAAAGTCTGACACTGTTTCCACTGTTTCCCCATCTATGTCCCATGAAGTGATGGGATCAGATGCCATGATCTTCATTTTCTGAATGTTGAGCTTTAAGCCAACTTTCGCCCTCCTCTTTCACTTTCATCAAGAGGCTTTTGAGTTCCTCTTCATTTTCTGCCATAAGGGTGGTGTCATCTGCATATATGAGGTTATTGATATTTCTCCCAACAATCTTGATTCCAGCTTGTGTTTCTTCCAGTCCAGCATTTCTTGCAATGTACTCTGCACAGAAGGTAAATAAGCAGGTGCCAATATACAGCCTTTACGTGCTCCTTTTCCTATTTGGAACCAGTCTGTTCCATGTCCAGTTCTAACTGTTGCTTCCTGACCTGCATACAGATTTTTCAAGAGACAGGTCAGGTGGTCTGGTATTCCCATCTCTTTCAGAATTGTCCACAGTTTATTGTGATCCACACAGTCAAAGGCTTTGGCATAGTCAAAAAGGCTTTGGCACAGCCCTGAACTGCTCTTTAACCTTCAATTCTGGACCCTATATGTACCTCTTGGTAGAACAAGTCCTTAATGCTTTTCTTAGTTATGAGACCTCCAAGACTACCTCCTTGAGCTAGTCTCTAGTAACAGTGGCCCTTAATCCTTTCTGAGATGCAGCCTTGCCTCTCAGGATAGCTAACATTCTGTGGCTTCCAACATGAGATCAATGTACGCTAAGTCCTCCATTCTTTGAGTCTCAGCAAAAAGCACTGGAGCCTTTGCACCTGCGTTGGTCACAGTAGGGGAAACACTTTTCCTTCTTGATAATCCATGTGGCGTGATGGACAAGGTGTCTACCAAGCACCAACCTTGATCCACTGTGAGCAAAGCTGATCCCTGCATTGGTCAGAGCAGAAGGAGGATGTAGCCAAATATGGCATCATTAAACTGGTCAACCAGCTGCAAGACATTACCAGCTGCCATGTTAATCATTAATGAGGCAGACAGTGCCTGTTGCCTGTGTAGTGAACCAAACATTATGACTTGGGTTTTCATTTCATTTAAAATTAACTCACTGAATGAAGAATCGGCCCCAGCTTGAGAGAGACAGAGCTGCTGGCACAAAGAGGGGACTGGCAGGCCAGAAGTACAAAAGGAACAGAAAGTCCCTCACTGATATGATCCAACTGTATGTAGGCCATGTCTTTTAATTCAATTCAATTTCAGCTCCTCAAAGCTGCCGCTCAAAATATTTCTGTGTTCCCAAGCAGCCTCCACGTGTCACAGTTCCTTCCTGCCATGGCACGTGCTGATGCCTCTCCAAATTACTTTCACTATGTCTTTAAAGCTAGGCAAAGTGAGAGTAAAGTCCTACTCTTCATTTTTGGATTGTAATTTTCCTCTTCAAGAAAAGCAAATGAAGCTTTTTATTATGTATAAACACACACAAAAGTAGAATAACCAATGAACCTTGATGAATAAACCATTCTTCAATCATCATCTACCTTTTACCAGCCTTGCCTCATTCATCTCCCCAAATAAGTTGCTTTTGTGTTTCCTGGAATTTTTTTAAAGCAAAACCTAAATATCATCTCACTCTATTTAAAAATTCTTTATTATGGATCTCTAACTGGTAAGGAGCTTCCCAGGTGGCACTAGTGGTAAAGAACCCACCTACAATGCAGGAGACGTAAGAGACACAGGTTCAATCCCTAGGTCTCTGGAGGAGGGCATAGCAACCCACTCCAGTATTCTGGCCTGGAAAATTCCATGGACAGAGGAGCCTGAAAGGCTACAGTCCCTAGGGTTGCCATTACCCACTTATCTATGCATGTATGACCACTGCGGCATTATCAAGCCTAACAGAAATTAACACGTGTTTATTGTCACCATCAAATGAGAACATATTCAAATTTCCCTGTTTATCTCAAAGATGTCAGATTATAATTGGTTTTTCTATTCAGGATCTGTACAAGCTCCACACAGTGCTCTTGATTGTTAGATTTTATTCCATAAGCTGCTCCTTTCCTTTCCTCACTCTAATCCTTTTTCCCAGAAAAGTTAGTAATACTGAGCCCTCTGTTTGCTAAAACATCCTGTATTCCAAATTTGGCTGATTATTTCCTCATAGTGCTATTGAACTTGTTCTTCTATTCTCAAGTTTCCCATAAACTAAAGGTTAAAGCTGGAGATTTGATTAGAATCAAGTTCAAATTTTCTTTAAGTGAAAATCATTCATAGAATGTGCTATATAGTTCTTCCTACATCATATCATAAGGTACATGATGTTTGGAGTCTTATCTTTAGTGATGATAAGACTTCCAGTGGGAACAGAGAATCCTTCCATTATATCACTCTTCTTTTTCACCTAAAAATTATGTGCCACTTGATCAACTGATGATCTGCTGTATATATCATTAGCAGTTGAGAATGGGAATTTTCAATCCCATTACTCCTTGCATCTATTAATGAGAACTTTGTAAAGAAGAACCTGTCCTAGCCAGTGATATCCCTAAATACAGTTCCTGTAGGAAGGGCAAGATAATTGCTTAATTCTTTCCCATTCTTTGATAATCTTCAGAGTAATAAGTTACATCTTAGAAAGACCTAGTAGTGACCAATTTTATTTTTTAAGTATTAAAGTCATGAGTTTTTATATGTTTCATGTGTTTCAACTAAAATGTAGTGGGTTTTTTTTTTAAGTGATAAACTTGTCCCAATTAATTGGGCTTCCCTGGTAGCTCAGCTGGTAAAGAATTTTCCTGCAATGCTGGTTCAATTCCTGGGTTGGGAAGATCCAGTGAAGAAGACATAGGCTACCCACTCCAGTATTTTTAGGCTTCCCTGGTGGCTCAGACAGTAAAGAATAAGCCAATTGGGAGTACCCTTGAGTTGGCTTCCTTGTTCTTTTGACATGACCATTAGGTTTTTTTAATATACTTTTTATTGTGATAAAATTTATGCATAAAATTTGTCACTTGAATCATTTTAAGTGTACAAATCAGTAGTATTAATTGTACTTCAATATTGTGCAGCCATCACCATTATTTCCAAAACATTTTCACTACTCTAAACAGAATTAAACATTGATTAACACTAAACAACAATTTCCTATCTCCACTCCCAGCCTCTGGACTAAAATCTATTTATGTCGGTGCGAACTTGTCAATTCTAGATATTTCATATAAATGAAATCAAAAGCATTGGTCCTTTTATGTTTGGTTTAATTCACTTAACAATGTTTTCAATATTGATCTATGTTATATTACGGCATGTTTCACCTATGTTCACTCCTTTTTATGACTGAATAATGTCTTACTCTATGTATACACCACAGTTTATCCATTCATCTGTCAATGTATGCTTCATTGTTTCCACCTATTGACTATTGTGAATAGTGCTTTAATGAACACTGACATACACATATCTGTTTACGTCCTTTATTTCAATTCTTTTGAACATATATAACAAGGAGTAGAATGCCTGGGTTACATGGTAATTCTGTATTTAACTTTTTGAGGAGCTGCCAAATTGTTTTTCACAGCAGTTGAGCCATTTTTACATGCCCACCAGCAATATATAAAGGCTCCAGTTTCTCCATATTCTCAACACGACTCATCAGTCTTCAATAGCTTGCCAGTTATCTGGCACACATAATGCTCAAAATCATCCTGTACATTTATTGCTCTAAACTTTGAACCAGCCATTTCTCATGAAGTTCTGCTTCTTTTGAGTTGAGAATAGTATTTAAAGAACATAGACTGATACTGGGGTGCTCAGAGATGCTGTGTTATTGTTGCTCCTGGGTCATTTCAATTAACAGAGATATTTACATTATTAACAGATTATTCAATTAACAGAGATATTGTTTAGGTGCTAGGTCATGTTCGACTCTTTCATGATTCCATGGACTGTAGCCCACCAGATTCCTCTGCCCATGGGATTTCCCAGGCAAGAATACTGGAGTGGGTTGCCATTTCCTTCTCTGGGTGATCTTCCTTACCCAGGGATCAAACCCACATCTCCTGCTCTGGCAAGCAGATTCTTTACCACTGAGCAGTCAGGGAAGCCTGATATTTACCCTACTGGTGCTCCTTTAATTTTGAGATTTTCCAACTGGCAAAGTTTTTTTTTTTTTTTTTAAGGCAAGAATAGGATCATAACTACTTGGGGTTGGCTTTTTTTTTTTCTGTTTCCATAAAAAATTTTAAATTGTTTGTTCTAGTTCTGTGAAAAATGTCATTGGTATTTTGATAGAGATTGAACTGAATTTGTAGATTGCCTTGGGTAGTATGGTCATGTTTAACAATATTGATTTTTCCAATCCAAGAACACAGTATATCTTTCTGTTTGTGTTGTCTTCAGTTTATTTCATCAGTGTCTTATATTTATCTAAGTACAAGTCTTTGCGTCCTTAGGTAACTTTATTCCTAGGTATTTTTTTAGATATGATGATAGGTGGAATTGTTTCTTTAATTTCTTTCTGTTCTTCTTCTGCTGGAGCATAGGAATACAAGAGATTTCTCTGTAATAGTTTTGTATCCTGCAACTTTACCAAATTATTGATGAGCTCTAGCAGTTTCATGGTAGCATCTTTAGGTTTCTATGCATAGTATCATATCATCTGTAAACAGTGACAGTTTTACTTTTCCAATTTGAATTTTTTTCTTCCCTAATTGTTGTGGCTAGGACTTGCAAAATTATGCTGAAAAAAAAAAAAAAGAGTAACAGTGGGATCTTTGTCCTATTCTCAACCCTAGAGGAAATTCTTTCAGCTTTTCATTGTTGAGTATGATGTTAGCTGTTGGTTTGTCATACAAGTCCTTTATTACTGCCCAAGTAGCCAAACAATCTTGAGAAAGAAAAACAAAGCTGGAAGGATTATATGCACCAGCTTTAGGCTACATTACAAAGCTACAGTCATCAAAATTGTATGGTACTGGCACAAAAACTGATACAAATAGCAACGAAACAGGATAGAAAGCCCATAAATAAACCCAAGCATTTATGATCAATTGAGGTATGACAAATGAGGCTATGATGTACAGTGGAAAAAAGAAAGTCTCTTCAATACATGATGCTGGGAAAACTGGACAGCTACATGTAAAAGAATGAAATTAGAACATGCTCTAATACCATATACAAAAAAAGCTCAAAATGTATTAAAGTCCTAAATATAAAATCAGATGTTATAAGATTCCTAGAGGAAAACATAGGTAGAACACTCTTTGACATAAATCACAGCAACTTTTCTTGGATCATCTCCTAAAGTAAATAAAACCAGAAAATAAACAAATGGTACCTAATTAAACTTAAAAACTTTGCACAGCAAAGGTAACCATAAAACAAAATGAAAGACAAACTACTGAATGGGAGAAAAATATTTGCAAATGATATGACCAATAGGGATTAATACAAAACATATAGGAACAGCTCATACAACTCAACAACAAAAAAACAAACAAACAAGTTTTAAAAAATGGGCATAAGAAGTGAATAGACATTTCTCTAAAGACACACAGGTGGCCAATAGGCACATGAAGAGATGTTTAACATCATTAATCATCAAGGAAATGCAAATCAGAACCACAATGAAATATCATCTCACACCTGTCAGAATAGCTATGATCAGAAAAAAACAGAAATAACAAGTATTAGCAAAGATGTGGAGAAAAGGGAAACTTTTCCACTGTTGGTGGAAATGTGAATTAATGCAGCCACTATGGAAAATGGTATGGATTCTCAAAAAGCCAATTATACAGAGTGAAGTAAGTCAGAAAGAAAAACACCGATACAAAAAGAAAAAAAAGAAAAACACTGATGTGTGTGTGTGTGTGTGTGTGTGTGAAGTTGCTCAGTCATGTCCAACTCTTTGCGACCCGTGTACTAATGCATATATGTGGAATTTAGAAAGATGGTAACAATAACCCTATGTGTGAGACAGCAAAAGAGACACAAATATATAGAACAATCTTTTGGACTCTGGGGGAAGGCAAGGGTGGAATGATTTGAGAGAATAGCACTGAAACATGTATACTGTCATATGTGAAACATATCAACAGTGCAGGTTTGATACATGAGACAGGGTGCTCAGGGCTGGTGCACTGGGACAACCCAGAGGGATGGGATGCAGAGGGAGGTGGGAGAGGGGTTCAGGATGGGGAACACATTACATCCATTGCTGATTCATGTCAATGTATGGCAAAAACCACTATAAGACTGTAATTAGCCTCTAATTAAAATAAATAAATTTTTAAAAATAAAAATAAAAAAAATAAATGTTCATCCACAGATGAAAGTATACAGAAAAAACAGTATGTATACACACACATAAACACAAAATGGAATACTAATCAGCTATTAAGAAAAAAAAAAAAACAATTTTGCCATTTGCAACAAGATGGATGGACTTGGATGGCCCTAAAAGTGAAAGTGCTAGTCACTCAGTCATGTCTGCCTCTGTGCAACTGCATGGACTATAGGCCACCAGGCTCCTCTGTCCATGGGATTCTCCAGGCAAGAATACTGGAGTGGGTTGCCACATCCTTCTCCAGGGAATCTTCCCAACCCAGGGATCAAAACTGAATGTCTAGTCTCCTACACTGCAGGAATATCCTCTACCATCTGAGCCAGCAGAGAAGCCCTCCAAGAATTATGGTACTTGAAATAAGTCAGGCAGAGAAAGACAAACACTGTGTGGTATCACTTACATGCGGAATCTAAAAAAGACAGCAAAATAGTGAATATAACAGAAACGAAGCAGACTCAAAGGAAGAACAAACTAGTGTTTACTAGTGGGATTAGGAAACAGAGGCAAAATATGGGTAGGGGCATAAGAGGGACAAACTACTCACTTCAGTTCAGTCGTTCAGTCATGTCCGACACTTTGTGACCCCATGGACTGCAGCAGGAGAGGCCTCCTTGTCCATCACCAACTCCTGGAGCTTGCTCAAACTCATGTCCATTGAGTCAGCAATGCCATCCAACCATCTCATCCTCTGTCGTCCACTTCTCCAACGTTCAATCTTTCCCAGAAACAAGGTCTTTTCCAATGAGTCTGTTTTTCTCATCAGATGGCCAAAGTATTAGAGTTTCATCTTTGACTCTGTGGATCACCACAAACTGTGGAAATTCTGAAAGAGGTGTGAATACCAACCACTTGACCTGCCTCCTGAGAAATCTGTATGCAGTTCAAGAAGCAACAGTTAGACTTGAACACAGAACAACAAACTGGTTTCTAATACGAAAAGGAATACATCCAGGCTGTATATTCAGCTATTCCAATGAATATTCAGGACTGATTTCAATTAAGATGGACTGGTTGGATTGCCATGCAGTCCAAAAGATTCTCAATAGTCTTCTTCAATGCCACAGTTCAAAAGCATCAATTCTTCAGCGCTCAGCTTTCTTTATAGTCCAACTCTCACATCTATACGTGACTACTGGAAAAAACATAGCCTTGACTAGATGGATCTTTGTTGGCAAAGTAATGTCTCTGCTTTTTAATATGCTGTCTAGGTTGGTCATAGCTTTTATTCCAAGGAGTAAGCGTCTTTTAATTTCATGGTTACTGTCACCATCTGCAGTGATTTTGGAGCCACAAAAAATAAATTCTGCCACTGTTCCCACTGTTTCCCCATTTATTTCCCATGAAGTGATGGGAGCAGATGCCATGATCTTAATTTTCTGAATGTTGAGTTTTAAGCCAACTTTTTCACTCTCCTCTTTCACTTTCATCAAGAGGTTTTTCTGTTCTTCGCTTTCTGCCGTAAGGGTGGTGTCATCTGCATATCTGAGGTTATTGATATTTCTCCCAGTAATCTTGATTCCACTTGTGATTCATCTAGCCCAGCATTTCTCATGATGTACTCTGCATATAAGTTAAATAAGCAGGATGACTAAGTTAAATAAGCAGGGTGACAATATACAGCCTGTACATATTCCTTTTCGTATTTGGAACCAGTCTGTTGTTCCATGTTCAGTTCTAACTGTTGCTTCTTGAACTGCATACAGATTTCTCAGGAGGCAGGTCAAGTGGTTGGTATTCACATCTCTTTCAGAATTTTGATGTACTCTGCATAGAAGTTAAATAAGCAGGGTGACAATATACAGCCTTGACGTACTCCTTTTCGTATTTGGAACCAGTCTGTTGTTCCATGTTCAGTTCTAACTGTTGCTTCTTGAACTGCATACAGATTTCTCAGGAGGCAGGTCAAGTGGTTGGTATTCACATCTCTTTCAGAATTTTCTACAGTTTGTGGTGATCCACACAGTCAAATGCTTTGGCATAGTCAATAAAGCATAAATAGATGCTTTTCTTGGAGAAGACAATGGCATCCCACTCCAGTACTCTTGCCTGGAAAAATCCCATGGACGAGGTAGCCTGGTAGGCTGCAGTCCAGGGGGTCGCAAACAGTCAGACATGACTGAGTGACTTCAATTTCACTTTTCACTTTTATGGATTGAAGAAGGAAACGGCAACCCATTCCACTGTTCTTGCCTGGAGAATCCCAGGGACGGGGGAGCCTGGTGGGTTGCCATCTCTGGGGTCACAGAGAGTCGAACACGACTGAAGTGACTTAGCAGCAGATGCTTTTCTGGAACTCTCTTGCTCTTTGAATAATCCAATGGATGTTGGCAATTTCATCTCTGGTTCCTCTGCCTTTTCTAAAACCAGCTTGCACATCTGGAAGTTCACGGTTCACATATTGCTGAAGCCTGGCTTGGAGAATTTTGAGCATTACTTTACTAGCATGTGAGATGAGTGCAACTTTTTCTGGAACTCTCTTGCTTTTTCCATGATCCAGTAGATGTTGGCAATTTGATCTCTGGTTCCTCTGCCTTTTCTAAAACCAGCTTGAACATCTGGAAGTTCACGGTTCACATATTGCTGAAGCCTGGCTTGGAGAATTTTGAGCATTACTTTACTAGCATGTGAGATGAGTGCAACTGTGCAGCAGTTTGAGCATTCTTTGGCGTTGCCTTTCTTTGGAATTGGAATGAAAACAGACCTTTTCCAGTCCTGTGGCCACTGCTGAGTTTTCCAAATTTGCTGGCATACTGAGTACAGCACTTTCACAGCATCATCTTTCAGGATTTGAAACAGCTCCACTGGAATTCCATCACCTCTACTAGCTTTGTTCATAGCAATGCTTAGTATTCTCTTTATCTTATTTAATCTCAATAGTATCTATATTACATTTCTTTTTCCCTTTCAATTTTTTCCTTGATTACTTTTACTAATATTTATCCATTTGATTAATAATTCCCAAGAATAAAATTTAGTTTTTAATTCTGTTTTCGTGTTATTAATTCCTCCCTATTAAAAAATTTCGTTCTGATTTCATTTTTCTTTTTCATTCAAGTCAGACACATGGGTCATTATTTCTCATCCTCTCCTCTGTTAATCACATATGCCTTTTACATTTCTATTGAAGAGCCATATTTCCTTTAGTCTATAACTTTTGACATGTAGGATTTCATTACTGTTCAGTTTTAAGTGTTTTCATTTTGATTCCTTATTTCAGCTGTGAATTATCAAGAAATGTGCTAATTCCCAAATGTGTGCAGGTTATCTTACTGTTGACCTTTCTCTGTTCTTTGATGTTAGGTTTGTTTCAAATGAGTCATGGCTCGATTCTATTTATTTTGTCCAATATGACAGTTTTTTTTCTTTTTAAAATATAGCAATTCATCATCTTCCTTTGATTAAGATTATACATACTTGTACTTATTTTGCACCACAGTCGTAGTTTATGCATCGCATCTGTTGTTGTTGTTGCTTACTAAGTCATGTCTGGATTCTTTGTGACCCCATGGACTGTAGCCCACCAGGCTCCTCTGTCCGCAAGATTCTCCATACCAGAAAAACTGGAGTGAGTTGCCATTTCCTTCTCCAGGGGATCTTCCTGACCCAGGGGTCCAATGCCCATCTCCTACAATGGCAAACGGATTCTTGAACACTGAGCTATCTGGGAAGCCCTTGTGCCTCTAGTGAGTTACAGATATCTAGTTTATTTCCCATCTCAATATGAGATGGTTGAATTAAATCTGTTTTTACTCTTTACTAACTTGGAGATTATACATTATACTTCTGTTTCTTAGTGGCACCTTGGAAATTTCAGCGTGAATTCTTAGAATAGTCTGAAGTTAATCAGTAATTTAACCTTCCTTTTGGACAGTATAGGGACTTTAGAACTTCTGAGGCTTCCCTTGTGGCTCAGCTGGTAAAGCATCCAGTTGCAATGCAGAAGACATGGGTTCAATCCTGGGTTGGGAAGATCCCCTGGAGAAGGGAAAGGCTACCCACTACAGTATTCTGGCCTGGAGAATTCCATGGACTGTATAGTCCATGGGGTCGCAAAGAGCTGGACATGACTAAGCGACTTTGACTTTCAGTTTTGAACTTTTAAGCCTGATAATTCCTTTCTGACATATTTCTGCTAATAATTTCACCTTATCTACTTTTTTTAATCCTACATGATACATAGCATTATTATTATTATTACTAGTTTTAAAATCAATTCTGTGTTTGTTTTTATTCATCCATTTCATAATTCCTGCCTTTGTTCACTATTTCCTTCAAGTATTAAGGATTCTTTCTGATACCATTGTTAATTTCTTCCATGAGAACATTCTTGGTGAGAAAATCTCTTTTTTCTGACAAAGAAAACTCATTTATGAAAGATAATCTTGCTTAAAAACAATTTAGGTTGATATTTTTTCCGAGCACTGGGATGGTGAATTTTACCATTTTGTGGCTTTTGGCTGTTGAGAAATCTGTTCTCAGTGTGACTATATACACTTTCTTTTCCTCCAAGCTGCTCTGAGATCTTTTCTCTGGTGTTCTGCAATGTCAGTATGCTTTGGCAAGATGCAGATTTCCTTTTTTTTTTTTTTTTAATTCTGTTTGAGATTCCTCATACCTCTTAAAATCAGAAGACTTGAGTATTTTACCTACCCCGGAAAATTCTCAACCATGATCTCTGAAAGGCTCAAAAACAATAATTAATTTAACATTGTTAGCTATTCTTTAGAGAAATGGCTGTCCAGAATGTCAAGTTTGCCTTCTTGTCAGACTTGGGAGAAAAGCTACATTACTGCATTTGGATTTTGGTAAAATCCTCTACTCATTTTATAAGTATTTATTTACTAAGTTAGACAGAAAATCGAGATGTTTTAAAAGGGGTCATAGTACCCAAAATAATAGGGAAAAAGAAACTGTTTCTTAGGTTCGGTTCAGTTCAGTCTCTCAGTCATGTCCGACTCTTTGTGACCCCATGAGTCACAGCAGGCCAGGCCTCCCTGTCCATCACCAACTCCCAGAGTTCACTCAGACTCACATCCATCGAGTCTGTGATGCCATCCAGCCATCTCATCCTCCGTCGTCCCCTTCTCCTCCCACCCCCAATCCCTCCCAGCATCAGAGTCTTTTCCAGTGAGTCGACTCTTCGCACGAGGTGGCCAAAGTGCTGGAGTTTCAGCTTTAGCATCATTCCTTCCAAAGAAATCCCAGGGTTGATCTCCTTCAGAATGGACTGGTTGGATCTCCTTGCAGTCCAAGGGACTCTCAAGAGTCTTCTCCAACACCACAGTTCAAAAGCATCAATTCTTCGGTGCTCAGCCTTCTTCACAGTCCATCGCTCACATCCATACATGACCACTGGAAAAACCATAGCCTTGACTAAATGGACCTTAGTTGGCAAAGTAATGTCTCTGGTTTTGAATATGCTATCTAGGTTGGTCATAACTTTTCTTCCAAGGAGTAAGCATCTTTTAATTTCATGGCTGCAGTCACCATCTGCAGTGATTTTGGAGCCGAAAAAAGTAAAGTCTGACACTGTTTCCACTGTTTCCCCATCTGTTTCCCATGAAGTGATGGGACTAGATGCCATGATCTTTGTTTTCTGAATATTGAGCTTTAAGCCAACTTTTTCACTCTCCACTTTCACTTTCATCAAGAGGCTTTTTAGTTCCTTTTCACTTTCTGCCATAAGGGTGGTGTCATCTGGATATCTGAGGTTATTGATATTTCTCCCAGCAATCTTGATTTCAGATTGTATTTCTTCCAGTCCAGTGTTTCTCATGATGTACTCTGCATATAGGCCAATATTAATACGAGCTCCTCTAAAATGATAAGACTAGGACTTCCCTGGTGGCCCATTAGTTCAGAAATCCACCTGCCAATGCAGGGAACACAGGTTCAATCACTGGTTGGGGAACTAAGATCCCATATGCTTCAAGGCCAAGAAGCCAAAATATAAAACAGAAACAATATTATAACAAATTTAATATAGACTTTCCCAAAATGGTCCCCATAAAAATCTTTTTAAAAATACTAGATAAAATGATAAAATTGAGTCAGACTTATCCATATAAATATTCCTTAGAGCTTCATAGTAGCACAGAACATTTACATGTAAGGAATTTTTTTAGTGATTGCCGGACATGTTCACTCATGTCCAGTTCTTTGTGACTCCATGGTCTATAACCCACCAGGCTCCTCTGTCCATGGGATTTTCCAGGCAAGAATATTGGAGTGGGTTGCCATTTCCTTCTCCAGGGGATCTTCCCCACCTAGGGACTAAACCCAAGTCTCCCTCACTGCAGGTAGACTTTTAATCGTCTGAGCCACTGGAGAAGTCCAGTGGTTGCTGGTCACCTTCGGAAAGTATTTTATTAAAGTTCAGTGTCTCAACTGGGACTGGGCAGTGTGAAGTGTTGGGACTGTACTGTGAGTTGAGACATGGTTTCAAAAGGAAATGAGCAAAAAGAGTAGATGGGATTCTGGTCCATAAATGAGCTGGGAGAAGTGTGATAAGTTCATACGTATTCAATTCTTCTTTATCAGGAAAAGCATTTATAAATTTATATTTCACATGTCAACCAAATGGAGGATTGACGTAGATAATCTCTTATGAGAAGTCCGTGGTTGCTGGTCACCTTCGGAAAGTATTTTATTAAAGTTCAGTGTCTCAACTGGGACTGGGCAGTGTGAAGTGTTGGGACTGTACTGTGAGTTGAGACATGGTTTCAAAAGGAAATGAGCAAAAAGAGTAGATGGGATTCTGGTCCATAAATGAGCTGGGAGAAGTGTGATAAGTTCATACGTATTCAATTCTTCTTTATCAGGAAAAGCATTTATAAATTTATATTTCACATGTCAACCAAATGGAGGATTGACGTAGATAATCTCTTAATAATTTATATCTGGGTTTAGTCAGATGCTTTTGTAGTTCTATTTATATGCAGATGTGTCCTTTTCTGAGACTTTATATGCTTTTAACAGCTTACAGTCAATATCTTGTTTGCCTTCCCCATCCATTTACGTTTGTCTGTGGAAAGAGAATGAATCTGCTTCTCTCCTGATGCCTAGAGTAGGCCCTGAATTCTTTTTTATCAATTTCCCATCATTAACTAAAAAATTAATTTGGCCTTTTACTATGGTTATTCCTGCTAAGAGGAAATATATTCTATTTAAATCAGGAAAACACTTCAGTGAAGTTAGTGAAAATATAAACTTAAACATAGGCTTTCCTTCTGATAACCCATAATATGACAAGTACAGAGCTAACCATGTTTTTCCTTTTGCTTAAAAGCTTGACATATAAATAGCAATATTCTGCTCCTTGAGGGGGCCAAAAAAAAATCAAGGAAATTAACCAAGGCAAAACTGCTGTTCATGTTTCTGATAAAAGTCAAGAAACAAAACGGATAAGCTCCAAGGATATTTTTGTTAACCCCTTTCATGTCCTTTCTATGAACATATATCTGATACAAGGTCATTATTATCTTTTTAAGGCAGAATAGATTCATTTTGGGCTTCCCTTGTGGCTCAGTCAGTAAGGAGACCACCTGCAATGCAGGAGACCTGGATTTGATCCCTAGGTCAGGAAGATCCCCTGGAGAAGGAAATGGCAACCTGCTCCAGTATTCTTGTCTGGGAAATCCCATGGACAGAGAAGCTTGGTGGGCTATAGTCCATGGAGTTGCAAGAGTTGGACATAACTGAACGACTAAACCACCCTGCCCCAGATTCATTTTAGAAATTGTAGTGTGATTCTAAGCCTTGTGAAAAAAAAAATGAAAACTTGTTTTAATCTTCCAAAATGTCAAGCTACTCACTAAGACTTTCCCTTGACTCTGAAACTAGACACAGATTAACAAAAATACCATATATATTCTATTTGAAATAAGATTTAAAATTTTAAATATGGCATTAATCATATTTGTCACCCCTAAAACTTTCCTCTTGCTCCTTTGTTATCCTTTCTTCTCATCCCTCCTAATACCCTGAGACATGTTTTGATTGATTGTGGTAGTTACATATAGTTAGAAAAGTTTAAAAATTAGTTACAAAAGTTAGTTAATTAATTAATTACAAAAGTTAAGTTACCAAACTGTACTCTGTATGTTTGCACATGTGCACTACTTATGCTTCAATACAACTGATAAAAATAAAAAAAATAAGTTTTCAAAAACAATTTGGAAACAGAAACTCGTTTGGTGTTATATTTCAAAGCAATAGGTAATCCAACCAAAATAAATGTTTTAACACCATTGAAACAAAGATGACTTGTGTCAGCCTCTTCCTAATCCTGTCTATAAGCATATCTTCCTTTTAGGCTACATGATGCTGTGCTTGTTTGTTTGTTTGTTTTTTAATCTCATTAGAGCATAACATTTTAGGTAATGCTATTTATTTATTAAAATATGTATGTATACAAACACATACACATATATGTATTTCTGTATTTACTTGAGAACCTATTTGTTAGTAGGCAGTGTGCAGTGCTAACGATACATAGAGAGATGATCTAGATAATATATTTTATGAAAGGGGATCATCATGCTCCCAAAGACAGAAGAGAGGAATATTTGTTGCAAGAACAGAAAATAGTTTAATGTAACTGGATGTTTTTATTCAGTCATTCAGTTGTGTCCGACCCTTTATGACCCCATGAACTGCAGCACACCAGGCTTCCCTGTCTTTCACTATCTTGTGGAGTTTGCTAAAACTCATGTCCATTGAGTTGATGATGCCATCCAGTGATCTCATCCTCCATTGCCCCCTTCTCCTGCCCTCAATCTTTCCCAGCATCAGTGTCTTTTCCTGCTGAGGTCGAGCCTCAGCAGAGTCCAGGGATATCCTCAGGATGGACGACGTCAGCGAATGAAGAAAGATAGATAAAGAGATAGGGAAAGAGACACGGGATGACCAAGCTTCTTCAGTGAGCAAGCCCCATTTACTTTATTCTTCTTGGGGCTTTTATACCCTGAGTTA
>SJYC01108773.1:0-13491 GCA_006408675.1 Madoqua kirkii
AGGTTTCTCAAGAGGCATGTCAGGTGGCCTGGTATTCCCATCTCTTGAAGAATTTTCCACAGGTTATTGTGATCCACACTGTCAAAGGCTTTGGCATAGTCAATAAAGCAGAAGTAGATGTTTTTCTGGAACTCTCTTGCTTTTTCCATGATCCAGCAGATGTTGGCAATTTGATCTCTTGTTCCTCTGCCTTTTCTAAAACCAGTTTGAACATCAGGGAGTTCACGGTTCACATATTGCTATAGCCTGGCTTGGAGAATTTTGAGCATTACTTTACTAGCATGTGAAATGAGTGCAATTGTGCGGTAGTTTGAGCATTCTTTGGCATTGCCTTTCTTTGGGATTGGAATGAAAACTGACCTTTTCCAGTCCTGTGGCCACTGCTGAGTTTTCCAAATGTGCTGGCATATTAAGTACAGCACTTTCACAGCATCATCTTTCAGGATTTGAAACTGCTCAACTGGAATTCCATCTCCTCCACTAGCTTTGTTCATAGTGATGCTTTCTAAGGCCCACTTCACTTCAGATTCTAAGATGTCTGGCTCTAGATTAGTGATCACATCATCATGATTATCTGGGTCGTGAAGATCTTTTTTGTACAGTTCTTCCATATATTCTTGCCACCTCTTCTTAATATCTTCTGCTTCTGTTAGGTCCATACCATTTCTGTCCTTTATCGAGCCCATCTTTGCATGAAATGTTCCCTTGGTATCGCTAATTTTCTTGAAGAGATCTTTAGTTTTTCCCATTCTGTTCTTTTCCTCTATTTCTTTGCATTGATTGCTGAAGAAAGCTTTCTTATCTCTTCTTGCTATTCTTTGGAATTCTGTATTGAGATGGTTATATCTTTCCTTTTCTCCTTTGCTTTTCACCTCTCTTCTTTTCACAGCTATTTGTAAGGTAGGTTTTGAATTTCCCTTTAGCATAACATAGGATCTGAGCACCAAGGAGGCTTCAGAAAAAAAAAAAATTATGCTTTGTCTCCCAGTTCCTAACTTTCTGAATCATGAAGGATCTCTGCCCTGCAGCCTGACTGTGAGCTTTAGGGGTCACTGGGGAGTGATCAGTTCTGACAGTTCAGCCCTGGTTCTGAATGTTTCAGCTCAGCAGAACTCCCTGTACTGATGCCTGTCCCGTCTTTGGAGGGTTGTAGCAATGGATTCAGTAAAGACCTGACGTGTCTCGGAGAGGTTTCTTCCAACTTTGCTTCTCTTTCCTCAGCCTTCCATGCATTTCATAAAGAGCCATGAGAGATTTAGTGGGCTTTAGAAGAACTTTCAGAAATGCTCCTGCACTAGTGCCAGCCTTCAGTGAGACACTGCCTTGCACTCAGGAAAGGCCCAACATGGGTGCAGGATTTGCTCAGTTTATTTGCTTCCCACCACCCCTCATCAGCAACTATATTGCATTTGAGAATATCCCTGCCTTTCATTTAGGCAGACCCTATATTTCTCAGGGGACTTTCTCTCAGCACCTTTGCCCAATACCCTGCCTTTGGCATCCTTTCCCTGTGTATTAGGTGAAGACTCAGAACAGAGTTGGCAGATGGGTACCAACATGCTCTGTGATTAAGGATACCATCACACCAGCGCCCATGGAGTCATTCAAATTCATTAACAGTTAGCTTGATTTTTCTTTGCCCTTGTCTATGGCGGAGTCTTCCCTTTCCCATTGTTCTTCCAGTGATGAACACAGCCATGTGTCTCCTTTCTCCTCAAATATAACTCCTTGAGGTTTCTTTTCATCTTCAGCTCTCTGATGTTTGTTTTTTTAATTACAGTTTATATTTTCCTCAGTCCATTCTGGGTGCTTAGATAGTCAATGAAAAAGGAAGCTGTATCTGAACACGGATGGAACTAGAGATTATCATACTAAGGAAAGTCAGTCAGACAGAGAAAGACAAATATAACATGATATCACTCATATGTGGAATCTACAAATGAACTTATTTACAAAACAGAAGCAGACTTACAGTTTCTGAAACACACTTATGATTATGAACGGGGAAATATTGCAGAGAGGGATAAATCGGGAACTAGGGATGAACACACACACTGAAGAAGTGAAGTGAAGTCACTCAGGCGTGTCCGACTCTCTGTGACCCCATGGACTGTAGCCCACGGGATTTTCCAGGCAAGAATATTGGAGTAGGGTGCCATTTCCTTCTCCAGGGGATCTTCCTGACCCAGGCATCAACCCAGGTCTCCCGCATTGCAGGCAGACGCTTTACCGTCTGAACCACCTGGGAAGTCTGAACACACACACTGCTTTTTATAAAATAGATGACCAACAAGAACCTACCGTATAGCACAGGAAACTCTACCAATATTCTATGAAAACCTCTATGAGAAAAGAATCTTAAAAAGAATGAATATATGTATATGTGTAACTGAATCACTTCAGTATACGCTTAAAACAAACACGTTGCAAATCAACTACGCTGCAGTAAAATTACAGTGTTTTCAAAAAGGAAGCTGCATCAAGAAGTGATGATATTTTCAGACTTACTATTGACTTAGTGAGTTTCAATTTTACAAAACTCACTTTCTCCATCTGTAAGACAGCTGCCACCTACCACTCAAAGGCTGTGAGGATTACATAGTAGACAAGAGGGAAATGCTTAGAAATGGGAAGGGGTGAAATGCCTGTTTTGCGTTAGACACAGCCCATCTGCTCATCTGCTCCATCTCCCTTTTTCACCATATTCATGTCTCTGACATTTTGTCAGTCGGTTCCTCAAAAGTGTCACACTGTCTAGCCTCTGAAGACACTATTCCCTTTGCTAGGAACTTACACTTCCTCTTTCCTCTTTTTACCTTGCCACCATTTTGTTTAAATATTATTTCTCCCAGAAAACCTTCCCTGATTCCTCCCCCCTCCAGTTAAATGTTTCCTCATCATGATATTTATCGTTTTGTATTATGATTGTATATCATCATGTATACATTCCTCCCTGGACTACAAAGTCTCTGAAAGCAGGAACTAAGTGTGTCTCCACTCAGTCGCTTCCGTCGAGTCTCTTGGCAACCCTATGGACTGTAGTCCACCAGGCTCCTCTGTCCATGGGATTCTCCAGGCAAGAATACTGGAGTGGGTTTCCATTTCCTCCTCCAGGAGATCTTTCTGACCCAGGGAACAAACCCGCTTCTTCTCATCTCCTGCATGTCTTACGAATGAATCACTGTTTCACAGACTATAATAGTCGTATATTAGGGCACATAAGAAGTATTTGTTCATAAATGAATAAATGACTGAAGGAATAATTCACTCTGAATAGTTCTATTTCTTCACTTAAAAAGTATTTGCCATAACACCCATTAGGTACATAGCATTGTGAAACAATGTTTATAAATGTACAGCTCCCAGCCTCAAGGAATTTACATCTAGCTGGTAAGAAGAGAGAAACACATAGGAAAAGCTAAATAACATTCAAATAGTCAATAAAAAAAGATAGCCATATAGAAAAGAAAATTTCAATCATGAAAGGTAAGATCAATCATTTTAACACCCCAAAGTGGCTGATAGAACAAAGGACACAAAATCTGAGAACGAGCCTTTATGTTTGGCAATTAAGAGGTTAACAATAAACTTTGAGAGAGGATCTGCAGAATTTAGTGACAGTAGAAGCAGATTGCAGGGCATTTGGAGTGAAATAGTGAAGAAGCCCAGTCCGTGGGTGGCACTCACATATTCAAGAAGTTTGGCAAGAAGAGAACAGAGGACCATTCTTTGGAGGCAATCGATCAAGCTACTTTAAAGGCAGATGGGAAGGATCCCACAGAGAGGAACAGAGTTTTCAAATACCCAGGAAAGGCAGATCACCTGATAGAACATCATTCTGAAAGAGGAGGTAGGGACCAACACTACCTCTTGGGGCCAGGGGTAAGCCTAGGAAAGAGAGACATCTCCTTCTCCAAGATAGGGGAAGGAGGGCAGAGACTCTGTGGAAGCAGGTGGAGAAGAAGAATATGCCAGATGGTTTCCATGGCCTCAGAAATGCACAAAGCAAGACCATTTGATGAAAGGACAAGAGGACTGCCAACGTCGGAAACTTAAGGAGAGTAGACAGGGCTTGAGTGCACGCAGCTCAGTTGCTTCAGTCATGTCCAACTTCTTTGCAACCCTATGGGCTGTAGCCCACCAGACTCCTCTCTCCATGCGATTTTCCAGGCAAGAATACTGGAGTGAGTTGCCACACCCGTCTCCAGGGGATCTTCCTGACCCTGGGATCAAACCTGTATCTCTCACATTGCAGCTGGATTCTTAACTACTGAGCCCCCAGGGAAGCTGAAGAGGGTGTAGAAGAGCTAATATGCAGAAGCAGCCTTTCTGAGAACATGGTCTCAGTCAGATGTCTTACGTTCAGCAAACAGAGCAGATGTACGAGGGACACCTGACATAAGACCTTCCACTGTGATGAAGCTGCTTTCTTCCGGACAGGCTGATGTAGAGCACTTTCAGGAAAGGCAAAGCCATGCTCAAGTGCATCCTAGAGAGAAAGGAAGGGAAATGAAACCCAGAGAAGGGTTGCATCAGATCCTAGGACACAGCAGATCAAAAAAGAGATATCACAGACCTACCCAAAAAGGTAAAGACCAAACTGAGTAGTGAAGACTGAAACAGGAGCTCAGAAGCAAACAGAGGAAAGATAGGTCTCAATCAGAGTTCCAACCAGCGCAGTTCAGGAAATTCTACTATTTCACAACATCCAATGCTGTTTGGCTACATTCTATTAAGCTGTCCACAATTGTAGTCACTTTCTTTTTAGTGTGTTTTAAAGGTGTCCTTGGCCTTTAGCATCAATAAGCAAGCAGGTGGCACCAGAGAAATGTGTCACAACCAGCAGGGTTCAAGGTCAGTGTCAGTACTCTAGCATAAGACACATTTACAGTCCTGAAACAGACTAGAGCACTGAGGTATGACCAAAGCAGGACCGGTACAAAGGGAAGACCACAGTCCTGTATAGTCCATGGAATTCTCCAGGCCAGAATACTGGAGTGGGTAGCCTTTCCCTTCTCTAGGGGTTCTTCCCAACCCAGGGATCGAACCCAGGTCTCCCACATTGCAGGTGGACCCTTTACCAGCTGAGCCACCGGGGAAGCCCAAGAATAATGGAGTGGATAGCTTATCCCTTCTCAAGGGAATCTTCCTGACTCAGAAATCAAACCACGGTCTCCTGCATTGCAAGTAGCTTCTTTATCAGCTGAGATACCAGGGAAGCCCACAAAGGGAAGAAGTCAAAGGCTTTACACTAGAATTGAGATTCGCTTTGATGATTAGTTCATGAAGAAAAGGTAGAGTGGCCATTTATTAGAATATGAGACTGAGAGGTGAAGGACTCGAATTTTTTTAAATGTGACAAATCTTGGGCCTCTCTTCTAACTAGTCACAAAGGTCAGATTACATGAGTTCTGGACACAGAAGGATTGAACCAGAGGTGACCATGTAAGAGCTCATGATATGGTGCAGATGGGTTTGGATACAGCATCCCAGGAGACCTGTTGGCCAGGGTAAGGCTGCACACAAGATTCATGAACTAGACCTAGAACCACAAAGCCAGGGGAGTGGATGTAACCAGCACAAGCTATGCAGAAGTGAAAGCCACTGGCCAAAACTAGGCAGACATCCTAAATATAGCCTATAGGAACTGTAGGCTATAGCAATGAGAGACATGAAAATCAGTCCTTTTTAAGATTGAAATGCTGAGCAAAAGTTGAAAGGGAGGTACATGCATTTATATGGCCAAGGGTCTGGAACACAAGAGCAGGCCTGGAAAGATATTTCAAATGAGTAATCTGGGGAGACATGCTTGCCCAGAGCCAGGACATTATGCTGTAAATAAGACGGGATGACTGTGACTATCCATGAAGCAGTCTTGGTCTGTCCCCAGTTTTTAAGGCCTGTGCCAAGCCTGAAGATACCTCCATTGGGGTATATGGTGTAGGAATCAAGAGGACATAAAGGATTCAGCACAAGAAGTTTCTTAAGTGAGGCCATGCGGTATATTAATGGACCTGGGCTTTTTGAATTTTGAAATAGGCATTGGGAAATACTTTGGTGGGATGACCAGAGCTAACCATTCAAATGTACAGTGGACAAATGTAATTTTTTTGTTATCAAATGTTCATTATCTTTCCTACTGAGGAAATATCCTTCTACCTGTGGCTTTGGGTCGACCACAGGCGATTCACAGTGCCTTCCTTCATCTGCTATTACAGAAGCTGAAAGGAGCCAGATCCTGCTTCCTCCCATACCTTGCCATTCTAGGAAGTGAGCACTGATCTTGTGCTCAGCCATCCAGACTCCAGGACTTTGAATCCTGAACAAATAAGACAAGGAGCTAGGATGGGTAGAGGCTCTGGTAAGGGCCTTGATTCCTTCGAATTTTCTAAGCCTAGTCCTGATCTCATCAATGCTCTGAGCACTTTATGTTCTTCCAGTGTAAGTCCTTTCTGTTTATAACTACCAGAGACAATTTCTCTCACTTGCAACCAAAATCACTAACTGAAATATAGTGTGGTGGTCAGAAGGATGAGAGCAAGGGCAATACTGATGTAACTGATCCTGAAATAGCAGACATTAGACTCATATCAAGAACACAGAGAAGGATATTTCCAGCTGAGGTGAAGCCAAGGAGTCACAGGCTAAGAAATCTGCTGGCATCAGTGGGTTCTGAAGAAGGTGAGACCATGTATAAATTTGGGGAGCTTCAGAAAGACTGAGGGTCTGGGAACATACAGAGTTTATTGTCTAGCAAGGAAAATTACATGAACAATTACCATAAAGCATGATGTATCATCATTAAGAATATGAACTTTGGAGTTTAAATATCTACATTCAAATCTCCCTCTTGTAAGCTACATGAATTCTCTAAATTTCTTTATTTGTAAAGTGGAGTAATAATACATACATGGAAAACAACTCAAATAGTGTAGAAAATCTAGTAGGTACTCAAAACATGGAATTTCTTATTTTTAATTTATTTATTTATTTTAATTGGAGGCTAATTACTTTACAATATTGTTGTAAGATTGCTATGGAAGCAAAAAATCATTCACCTAACCTAGTCTTAAAATAGGGATGGAAATTATTGGTAACAAAGTAAAAGGATATTTAAACTAAGACCTGAGAGATAATAACAACAATAGTGATAATGACTAACAATTATTGAGCTCTTTCCATATGCCAAGTATATTACCTCCTTTGTTCCTTACAAGAGTTTGAGGAGATAGGCACCATTATTACCCCTATTTTGTGGATAAAAGTACCTGCTGCTCAGAAAAGTTAAGTGCCTAGACCCAAATCACTATGCTAAATAGCCAATGGGAAAAATGAAGGGTGGGAGAGAGGCAAATGGATCAGCACATCAAAGAATACTCAAGTTTCTGATCTGCAGTTACATGAAATCCCTCAGTGCCTAGATCCTGCCTTCACCCTATAGACTGGAGGTATTTCTTTGCCCACAAACATTCTGTTTTAAAACATGATGTTCAGAAGATACAGTTCCTTAGATGAAATTTTGTTGCCATCCTACTTTTCAGGAGCATGTATTTTTCATAATCAAAGAGTAACTGATGTAGTTATTGATGATGATAAAAATTAACCTATTTTTCTTAATAAGATTCATGTCAGAGAACCTCTGAAAGCTGGCTCATAGAGAACCTGCTCAGTTTATTCCTGCTTCTGATGCAAGTGAGGAAAAAAACATGGTCAAATGCCCTCCCCTTCTGTTCAAAGAGAGGCCACATTTGTCCTACACACTAATCAAAGAAATGTGTTACCATCTTGCCCAATTTGAGCCCTGACTTCATTACTAAAATATGGTGGCTGCTGAGGTGGGTGACTGGGGCAGCTGTTCAACATATGCCTAGCAACACTGAACAGCCCTGCTAGTCTAGGAAATGAGGGATGCTCTAGCTCTTCGAAGCTGAAGGGGAAATTGTAAGTAAGCATAAAGTAATTACCCACTTGGAACCTGTCCAGGCCATGTTCAATGCAATTGAAAGCTTTTGTCCTTGATGCCAACCTTCCCCAGCTTAAAGAGGTCAGAGAACTGGACTATTTTCATCACTCTCGGCTGCAGAGACCTGATCTGCTTTGAAGATGTCTGAAATTCACTGAGGTCGCAGAGGGGAGGGATTACCACCTTCCCAGCCAAAGAACATCCTGTCCCCTGAAAGCTAATATCATTTCAAATGCTCTTTGGTTCATGCTAAATAGTGCTGCTTTCCCTCGGTAGTGGCATGTGAAGTGCCTTCTACAGATATTATCCTATTGAGCAGCACAATAACCCTGGGATGAAAACGGGACGTTTATTCTTATACCCAATTTACAGGCAAGGAAACTTGAGGCTAGAGAGGATAGCTGATTGAATAAGGATGCAGTCATGGTCTTCTGAGTCTTGTCTTCTGGTCAGTCCTGTCTTTTCTTCTTTACCTGACTTTCGCCTATGATTCCTAACTATGGTGATTCATTTTATGTGAATTTGATTGAACCAAGGGGCATTCAAATTGAATATTATTTCTGGGTGTGCGTGTCTGTGAGTGCAACTCCGGATGAGATTAGGATTTGAGTTGATGGGCTCAGTAAAATAAATGACCCTCCCTGTTGAGGGTGGGCTTTACCCAACTTGTTCGGGGTCTGGATAAAACAAAAAAGGGAAAGGAGGAGGAGTTTACTCTTTTCCTTCCTGTTTGCTTGCTTAAGCTGAGACATCAGTCTTTCCTGTCTTTGCATTGGGATTTGCACAGTGATTCAGTAGTCAGGTTATCAGGCTTAGATAGGAATTTCACCCCAAGTTTCCTGGGTCTCTAGCTTACAAACAGCAGATGGTAGGACTTCTCAGCCTCCATAATCACATGAGCCAATTCCTCACAATAAACCTTTTTCTATAAATATCTACTTCTATTTCTTTGGAGAACTCTGATAATATAGCAACCAACCCTCATTTGGGGACATTCAAGTTCTCTTTCATTTGCCTTAAAGGTCTTTAAGAAATAGGTCAAAACAATTATTTCCAAAATAAAAGTCAAGTAAAGTAATATTTTTAAAGATATTTATTTAAGCTTCCAGATCTATGAAAATGAAGAGTTAGTATCTGCTGACTCCTCCTTCAAATTCAGCCCTAGAGTATATGAAGAAGTAGGAGGGAAATAGGAAACTTTGGAGCTAATAAAAAGCATGTAACTCTCATAGGAGACTGAAGGATGTTTTGAACTGGTGTGTGTGTATGTGTGCTAAGTCACCTTAATCATGTCTTTGCAACCCTGTGGACTGTAGCCTTCCAGGCTCCTCTGTCCATTGGATTCTCCAAGCAAGAATATTGGAGTGGTTGCCATGTCCTCCTCCAGGGGATCTTTCCAACTCAGGAACTGAACCCATATCTCTTATGTCTCCTGCATTAGCAGGCGGGTTCTTTACTATCAGAACCACCATTTGAACTATACGTGGGGAGTATATTACAATTAAAGACAAAAGGCTATGAGAGGTAGCAATGAGAAGGTATATTGGGGAAAAGCTTTTTACTACCACTCTTGACTTCCACCTTTCATTGTTTAGAGACGATTTTCACCAACTACGTCCTTGCATAAATCCTTTCACATTCCAGATCACTGATGTTGATGGTAAAGTCAAGGAAGTGCAGGTGGATACTGGGGTGAGGAGATGCTGAAAACAGGGGCAGCTGACCAGGAACTCTTGAAAGGCCACTGATAGAACCTGTGGTAAAACTGGGTGCATTAGGAAAAGGCACTCCTGCCTCCAGATGGGCAGGCCTCACAGCAGGGTGAACAGCTTGGGAGAGAAGGTGTATGGCAGTGCCTGTCCCCTCTCTCCTATAGTGGGGGAAAAGGAAAGTAGGAAAGTGAAGTTGCTCAGTCGTGTCCAACTCTTTGCAACCCTGTGGACTGTTAGCATACAAGGCTAGTCTGTCCATGGGATTTTCCAGGCAAGGATACTGGGGTGAGTTGCCATTTCCCATTCTCCAGAGGCTTTTCCCGACACAGGGATCAGACCTGGGTCTCCCACATTGCAGGCAGACACTTTACCATCTGAGCCACCAGGGAAGCCTCCTAGAGTGGAGGCCACCTGCTTAATTATAGCAGCACCCCTGCCCTGCAGTATCCTGATCCCCACTCCTCCTCCAAACACCCATGCCTGGGAGAATTACAAACGGTGGAGTGGAGACTGACTCAGCCCAGTGCTGCTTCTCCCCAGTAACTCATTTTAGAGGAGAAACTCTGCCCAGGGGAGAGTCAGTGAAAGGCAACCACACACAGAGCATTTTGGCTCCTATGGTATTATGCCCTGGGGCTCAACATATCTCATTATTTTAAACATGTCTAACTAGATGGAGACTAGAATCTAATATCTGGCCTTTCCCAACACACACAGCTGACATCCACAGTAGAGCATGCGCTTACAAAGCTGAATAGCTAAGATCCAGTAAAGAAAGACAAAAACAGACAGTATACACTATCTGAAGCAGAATCTTTTGAACAAATAGAAGACCGTAACTATGCTTAAGGACATGTGGGGAGATATCAATAAAGCATGAGTAATAAATCTTAAAAGCAACCAAGAAAGATACGATGCAAAACATATAGCTGAAATGAAATAAATAATAGGGTGGACTTGAGCTAAAGAAAGAAATACTGAATTGGAGGATCAAAATGAGAAATATTTCCTAAAAGCAATAGGGAAAAGTAATGGGAGATCCAAAGGTTAAGACTTTGCCTTTCAATGCAGAGGGTGCAGGGTTGATCCCTGGTCAAAGAACTAAGATCCCACATATCTCAGAGTCAAAAAAATCAATACATAAAACAGAAACAAGATTGTAACAAGTTCAATAAAGACTTTTTAAAAGTCCATATAAATATTCTTTAAGAACAGACAGAAAATATAGAGAAAAAATTTAAAGCTGAGAAATATGAAAGATAATAGGATCTCAGAGGAACAGGGTGGAAAAATGGAAAGGAGAAACTACTTAAAGAAATAATGAAGATAAATATTCCAGGTTTCATGAATGATAGAATTCTTCAGAATAAAAGGACTCTTGGAGAACCAAATAGAACAGATAGGAAAGGAAAAAAAAAAAACAAACCCATACCTAGTCACTTTATATTAAAGAATATTAAAGCAAAGAAAAACATATTAAATGGAAGGTAAAAATCATTCTAAATACCCCAAATCAGGCTAATACTAAAATTTTCATGAACACTGAAAACAGATGAAAATGGAATATTTTATGAAGACAGAGCATAATTTTCAAGCACTGAAGGAAAACACTTTCAAATCTAGAAAGTTATCCTTCAAACATGAGGGCACAACAAAACCCTTTATGACTATATAAGACTTCGGAAAGGTTTCACATGCAAAACACCCCACTTAATCACTCTTTCAGGATTTTCAAATAAAAAAAAAATAGACATGCTGCAGGAGATAGACAAAATAAACATAGCTCAATATATCAGGGAGGAGTACAAAAGGACAGAGTAGAAAGGTCTCGGCTTCTCTATTCTAGTGGACACACGAAAACCACTACACTCGGAGCACCCATCTCTGAGAATGACCTACAACTCAAAGCAAGAAGGAACACCCACACTGAAACAGAGGGGAGGGCAGTTGCAGTCTGGCGAGTTTCATACCCTCGACTCTACAGTCCACAGGTGGGAGGAGTATCACAGCCACAGAGGTGCTCTCCAAGGACCAAAAGGTCCAAACCCTACATCAGGCTCCCAGCCCAGAGGACCTGCACCGGGGAGGCAAGCCCCCATAACATCTAGCTTTGAATACTAACCAGGCTTATGTCTGGGAGAGGGCTGTAGGAAATTGAGACTTTTCTTAAAGGGCACACACAAAACTTCACTCACTTCAAGACTCATCACAGAGGCATCAGTTTGAAAAGTGCTTATGTCATATATGAAGAAAATTAAAATTTTAGGGCATGTGCCAGCAAGGCAGATCTGCTAGAACTTTCTTCAGGTACAGAGGCAATGACAGGTACCAGTTATGTTTGCTCCTCTTCTACCTAGCTGACCCAGCACTGGCAGGTGCCATTTTTTATTCTCCCCATCTACCTAACTGGCACAATAAACCCCACCTTGGGTTCATCTGAGGACCTGCCCTAGTTGGCTCTCCTCCAAAGAGGTCTTCTACTCTACCACACTCAGTTGAAACAAGGGCCTCTCCAAAGCAATGCCCCACTCATCACTCAGGCAAGTGCCCTCAGCTGGCTCCATAGTCACTCCAAAGCAGCTCCTGTCCCAGTGACTGAACTAGTGTACCAGCACCCCAAATAGTCAGAACCAGGACTTATGGTCAGCAGCACAAGGTCCAGGCCTAACATACTGACATGCCTACAGCAACTGGAGCTCAGCAACAAGAGGTGGATGACCACACAGGGGACATCTCTGGACCACTTGGCTCCAACAACCAGGGAAGACTACACTGCTGGGCTCTATAGCATACCTTCTACATAAAGCTGCTCCTGTAAGACCAGGAAATGTAACTGACCTACCTAATACATAAACACAACACAGAAAGTTAGCAAAATGCGGAGACAAAAGAAAATGTTCAAAGTAAAAGAACTGAACTAAGTTTAGTTCAGTTCAGTTCAGTTGCTCAGTCGTGTCCGACTCTACAACCCCATGGACTGCAGCATGCTAGGCCTCCCTGCCCACCACCAGCTTCTGGAGTTTACCCAAACTCATGTCCATTATGTTGGTGATGCCATTCAACTATCTCATCAGCTGTTGTCCCCTTCTCCCGCCTTCAATTTTCCCAACATCAGGTTCTTTTTAAATGAGGCAGTTCTTCACATCAGGTGGCTAAAGTATTGGAGTTTCATCTTCAACATCAGTCCCTCCAATAGACATTCAGGACTGATTTCCTTTAGGATGAACTGGTTGGCTCTCCTTGCAGTCCAAGGAACTCTGAAGAGTCTTCAACAACACAGTTCAAAAGCATCAATACTTCGGTGCTCAGCTTTCTTTATAGTACAGCTCTCACATTCATACATGACTACTGGAAAAACCACAGCCTTGATTAGACAGACCTTTGTTGGCAAAGTAATGTCTCTGCTTTTTGATGTTGTCTAGGTTGGTCATAACTTTCCATCCAAGGAGCAATTATTTTTTAATTTCATGGCTGGTTAGCCCCAAAAAATAAAGTCTGACAGTTTCCCCACCTATTTGCCATGAAGTGATGGGCCCTGATGCCATGATCTTAGTTTTATGAATGTTGAGCTTTAAGCTAACTTTTACACTCTCCTCTTTCACTTTCATCAAGAGGCTCATTGGTTCTTCACTTTCTTCCATAAGGGTGGTATCATCTGAGGTTATTAATATTTCTCCTGGCAATCTTGATTCCACTTGTGCTTCATCTAGCCCAGCATTTTACATGATATACTCTGCATATAACTTAAATAAGCACAGTGACAATATACAGCCTTGACATACTCATTTTCCTATTTGGAATCAGTCTGTTGTTCCA
>SJYC01108776.1:0-10419 GCA_006408675.1 Madoqua kirkii
AAAAAAAAAAAAAAAAAAAACAAACCTTTAAAGAATATACTGTTGAAAGGGAAAGTGAGTCACTCAGTCATGTCTGACTCTTTGCGACCCCATGGACTGTATAGTCGATGGGATTCTCTAGGCCAGAATACTGGAGTGGGTAGCCATTCCTCTCTCCAAGGGATTCTCCCAATCCAGAGACTGAACCCAGGTCTCCGGCATTGCAGGCAGATTCTTTACCAACTGAGCCACCAGGGCAAATCAAGAATATTGGAGTGGGTAGCCTATCCCTTCTCCAGCAGATCTTCCTGACCCAGGAATTGAACAGGGGTCTCCTGCATTTCAAGTGGATTCTTTACCAGCTGAGCTACAAGGGAAGTCCTCATACTGTTTGTAAGTCCTCTGATTACAATCATTCATTAATGTAGGTGGCAGTGGTGGCCTAGAACTACCCCACATCCGAGGTCAGGGACATCAGCCTGGAGTGCCAGGCTGCGACAACGCAGGAATGGCAGAGAGGAGCTACCCTGCGTCTGAGGTCAGGGTTGATGGCCCGGAAGGAGATACTCTACACCCGAGGCTAGGGGCGATGGCTGAGAGGAGATACCCCATGCCCGAGGACAAGGACGATGGCTGGGAGGAGCCAACCCGCGTCCAAGGCCAAGGGTGGTGACCGGGAGGAGCAACCTCACGTCAAAAGAGTGGTGGCTGCCCAGGCTCAGGAGGGCCTAGAGGAGCCATCCCATGCTGAAGATCAGGAAGGGCAGCAGGAGGAGATGCACCTCATCCAAGGTAAGGAGCAGCGGCTGCACTTTGCTGGAGCAGCCGTGAAGAGATATCCCACACCCAAGGTAAGAGAAACCCAAGTAAGATGGTAGGTATTGCAAGAAGGAATCAAAGGGCAGACACAATGAAACCATACTCACAGATATGTAGTCAAACTAATCACACTAGGACCACAGCCTTGTCTGACTCAATGAAAACAAGCCATGCCTGTGGGGCAACCCACGACAGGTGGGTCATGGTGGAGAGGTCTGACAGAATGTGGTCCACTGGAGAAAGGAATGGTAAGCCACTTCAGTATTCTTGCCTTGAAAACCCCATGAACAGTATGAAAAGGCAAAATGATAGGATACTGAAAGAGGTACGCCCCAGGTCAGTAAGTGCCCAATATGCTACTAGAAGTCAGTGGACAAATAAATCCAGAAAGAATGAAGGGATGGAGCCAAAGCAAAAGCAATACTCAGCTGTGGATGTGACTAGTGATAGAAGCAAGGTCCAATGCTGTAAAGAACAATATTGCATAGGAACCTGCAATGTCAGGTCTGTGATCAAAGCAAATGGGAAGTGGTCAAACAGGATATGGCAAGAGTGAACATCGACATTCTAGGAATCAGCAAACTAAAATGGACTGGAATGGGTGAATTTAACTCAGATGACCATTATATCTACTACTGCAGGCAGGAATCCCTCAGAAGAAATGGAGTAGCCATCATGGTCAAAAAAAGAGTCCGAAATGCAGTACTGGGATGCAATCTCAAAATGACAGGATGATCTCTGTTCATTTCCAAGGCAAAGCATTCAATATCACTGTTATCCAAGTCTATGTCCCAACCAGTTACACTGAAGAAGCTGAAGTTGAATGGTTCTATGAAGACCTACCAGACCTTCTAGAACTAACACCCCCAACAGATGTCATTTTCATTATAGGGGACTGGAATGCAAAAATAGGAAGTCAGGAAACACCTGCAGTAACAGGCACATTTGGCCTTAGAATGTGGAATGAAGCAGGGCAAAGACTAATAGAGTTGAGCCAAGAAATGCACTGGTCATAGCAAACACCCTCTTCCAACAACACAAGAGAAGTCTCTACACATGGACATCACCAGATGGTCAACACTAAAATCAGGTTGATTATATTCTCTGCAGCAAAAATGGAGAAGCTCTATACAGTCAACAAAAACAAGACCAGGAGCTGACTGTGGCTCAGATCATGAACTCCTTATTACCAAATTCAGACTCAAACTGAAGAAAGCAAGGAAAACCACTAGACCATTCAGGTATGACCTAAATCAGATCCTTATAATTATACAGTGCAAGTGAGAAATAGATTTAAGGGCCTAGATTGACAGAGTGCCTGATGAACTATGGGATGAGGTTCATGACATTGTACAGGAGACAGGGATCAAGACCATCCCCATGGAAAAGAAATGCAAAAAGGCAAAATGGCTGTCTGGGCAAGCCTTACAAATAGCTGTGAAAAGAAGAGAAGTGAAATGCCAAGGAGAAAAGGAAAAATATAGTCATCTAAATGCAGAGTTCCAAAGAAAAGCAAGCAAAGATAAGAAATCCTTCTTCAGCGATCAATGCAAAGAAATAGAGAAAAAGAACAGAATGGGAAAGACTAAAGATCTCTTCAAGAAAATTAGAGATATCAAGGGAACATTTCCTGCAAAGATGGGCTCGATAAAGGACAGAAATGGTATGGACCTAACAGAAGCAGAAGATACTAAGAAAAGATAGCAAGAATACACAGAAGAACTGTACAAAAGAAATCTTCACCACTCGGATAATCATGATGATGTGATCACTCATCTAAAGCCAGACATCTTAGAATGTGAAGTCAAGTGGGCCTTAGAAAGCATCACTAGAAACAAAGCTAGTGGAGGTGATGGAATTCCAGTAGAGCTATTTCAAATCCTGAAAGAGGATGCTATGAAAGTGCTGCACTCAATATGCCAGCAAATTTGGAAAACTCAGCAGTGGCCACAGGACTGAAAAAGGTCAATTTTCATTCCAATCCCAAAGAAAGGCAATGCTGATGCTCAAACTCCTGCACAATTGCACTCATCTCACATGCTAGTAAAGTAATGCTCAAAATTCTCCAAGCTAGGCCTCAGCAATACGTGAACCGTGAACTTCCTGATGTTCACGCTGGTTTTAGAAAAGGCAGGGGAACAAGGGATCGAATTACCAACATTTGCTGGATCATGGAAAAAGCAAGAGAGTTCCAGAAAAACATCTATTTCTGCTTTATTGAGTATACCAAAGCCTTTGACTGTGTGGATCACAATAAACTGTGGAAAATTCTGAAAGAGATGAAAAGCACATGACCAGAGCACATGACCTGCCTCTTGAGAAATCTGTATACAGGCCAGGAAGTAACAGTTAGAAGTAGACCTGGAATAACAGACTGGTTCCAAATAAGAAAAGGAGTACGTCAAGGCTGTATATTGTCACCCTGCTTATTTAACTTATATGCATAGTACATCATGAGAAACTCTGGACTGGAAGGAGCAAAGCTGGAATCAAGATTGCCAGGAGAAATATCAATAACCTTAGATATGCAGATGACACCACCCTTATGGCAGAAAGTGAAGCAGAACTAAAAAGCCTCTTGATGAAAGTGAAAGAAGAGAGTGAAAAAGTTAGCTTAAAGCTCAACATTCAGAAAATGAAGATCATGGCTTCTGGTCCCATCACTCCATGGAAAATAGATGGAGAAACAGTGTAAACAGTGTTCAGACTTCATTTTGGGGGGCTCCAAAAAGGAGGCCTGGAGTGCTGCAATTCATATGGTCGCAAAGATTCGAACACGACTGAGCGACTGAACTGACTGACTGACTGAAGATTCTGAGATGATATTGAATAAAGCTTAAGAACTTTCCAATATACAGCATGAGGGTATCTATTATGTAAATTCGTCCATCATTAAATAAATTAGGGGGAGAAAATTTTCTTAAATGGAAATTTTTTTTTTTAACTGTAGTATGAAACCTGTTTTCTAGTTGGTGGAGACAGACACACAAAATCTTTCACTATTGTTTGAAAACTAGTGTCTCCTGTGGGTGTGTTGGATGGGGTGTGGGAACACAAACGCTACAAAATGCTGAACATGAAAGAATGCCATTCATTCTAACCTGACAAAAATTATCAATTCTATCAGTTTAAGACATAGGTGATTGATGAAAATAGCTTTTTCTAGCAAATACTGGTGGTATGCTGCTGCTGCTACTGCTAAGTCACTTTAGTTGTGTCCGACTCTGTGTGGCCCCATAGATGGCAGCCCGCCAGGCTTCCCAGTCCCTGGGATTCTCCAGGAAAGAACACTGGAGTAGGTTGCCATTTCCTTCTCCAACGCATGAAAGTGAAAAGTGAAAGTGAAGCCACTCAGTTGTGTCTGACTCCTAGTGACTCCATGGACTACAGCCTACCAGGCTCCTCCGTCCATGGGATTTTCCAGCAGGCAAGAGTACTGGAGTGGATTGCCAATACTGGTGGTATGCATGATGTTAATTCAAAGTTGAGTGTTTGCGCTCCCAATGTTTTACACACAGAACCTCAAGAATGGCCTAAAACTGTCAGTATTCTACTGGCAAACCTGACTTGTTACCAGTAAATAAATAGATGCTGATGACCAAAAATCCAGTGGCAAACAAAATAACATCAATATTATCTATTATTTAATATTGGTTTCAAGTTACTGTATATATATATATATATTATTTATATATATATATATAATATATATATATTTCATTCACTTATTCAAAAGGTATTTCTAAATGTCTATTTGGTACCAAGTACTCTGCTATGATTTGAGTATGCACCAGAGAATATGATAGACAAGGTCTCTACCCTCACATAACTTCCAGTTTAGAAGGAAAGACTTATGTTAAACAAATAAAGAAAACATTTAATTTCAGTTTATAATGAGCTATTAATACTAGGAAAGAATTAAATAGGGAAATCATTAGAGAATAAAGTGGTGGTGGTAAAAGGTAGCAGGAAAATATTTAGATAGGATAAAAAGGGATTCCCTCTGAGGAAGTGATGGCTAAATTGAAAGCTTTAGGGTAAAGTCAAAACTGGCTATTGACATTCTGAAAGATGGAACCAATGCTTCAGGATCTCTGCTTGTGCTTAGTCACTCAGTCATATCTAACTCTTTGCAACCCCATGGACTGTAACCCCCACAGATTCTTCTGTCCATGGGATTCTCCAAGTAAGAAGACTGGAGTGGGTTGCCACATCCTCCTCTAGGGGATCTTCCAAACCCCTGGATCAAACTCCTGTCACCAGGGAAGCCCAAGAATACTGGAGTGGCTAGCCTGTCACTTCTCCAGAGGATCTTTCCAACCCAAGAATCTAACCAGGTCTCCTATATTGCAGGAAGATTCCTTACCAGCTGAGCTACCAGATCTCTAGGGAAAAAAAAAAAAAAAAAAAAAAAACAAAAAGCAAAAAACAAAAAACAAAACAGGTTATGTAAAGACTTTGAGATGGTAGAGAGCTTGGGCCTGTTCCAGAAGCTGAAGTGAGGCCAGTAGCCTTGTGGTAGGGTCAGCCAGTAAAGAATAGCAGGAGATGCTTTTGAGCAGGTAGATGAGGCTCAGATGCAGCTTGACATTATAGAACATGCATTTGGGGGCATTAGTGATTTGGGGGATTGTCAGAGCAGTAGTTTTTAAAAATAAACTCCCCCCCCCCACTATTTAGAAATATTTCCCATTCATTTGTTAAAGCAGACCAATATTTTACCTACTGTTATTTTACTAATTTACTAAGGAGAAAAGTGAAAGGTTTTTCTCTCCATGGCTACTCTCTGCAGTCCATATAACTTCTTTCTGTTCTCATAGGAAAATTTTTTATATGCAAAGTAGATCACTACATGGTTAAGATATCTGTAAATTATTTTCTCATGAACACCATCTGATGATCTTTCTTCTTTATTAGAGAAAACCTTTCTTTGTAATCAGCATGCAAACTTTTAAGGAAATCCATTTGCCAGGTGAGAAAGAACATTATCATCTTTTTACTGCTGGAACTCTGAAGGTTTTAGAATTTAGCTGAACTATCAGTAGACAGTGTATTTCTTTCTTACTAGCATGTAAACTCCTTAAGAGGAGATATCAAGGCCTTATTTTATTTTGTTGTTCTTCACTCTTTCAGTCCTTTCCAACTTTTTGTGACCTCTTGGACTACAACATGCCAGGATTCCTGTGCTTCACCATCTGACGGAGTTCACTCAAACTCATATCCATTGAGTCAATGATGGCATCCAACCATCTATCCTCTGTCATCCCCTCCTCCTGCTGCCTTCAATCTTTCCCAACATCAGGGTCTTTTCCAATGAGTAGTCTGTTCGCATCAGGTGGCCAAAGTATTGGAGCTTCAGCTTCATCATCAATCCTTCCAATGAATATTCAGGGTTGATTTCCTTTAGGATTTACTGGTTTGATCTCCTTGCAGTCCAAGGAATTCTCAAGAGTCTTATCCAACACTACAGTTCAAAAGCATCAATTCTGGTGCTCAGCTTTCTTTATGGTCCAACTCTCACATCCATATATGATTACTGGAAAAACCATAACTTTGATTATATTGACCTTTGTCTGCAAAGTAGTTTCTGCTTTTTAATATGCTGTCTAGGTTTGTAACAACTTTTCTTCCAATGAGAAAGCATCTTTTAATTTCAAGACTGCAGTCTGCGGTGGTTTTGGAGCCCAAGGAAATAAAGTCTGTCATTGTTTCCATTGTTTCCCCATCTATGTGCCATGAAGTGATGGGACTGGATGCCATATCTTAGTTTTTTTAAGGTTTGTAACAACTTTTCTTCCAATGAGAAAGCATCTTTTAATTTCAAGACTGCAGTCTGCGGTGGTTTTGGAGCCCAAGGAAATAAAGTCTGTCATTGTTTCCATTGTTTCCCCATCTATGTGCCATGAAGTGATGGGACTGGATGCCATATCTTAGTTTTTTTAATGTTTAATTTTAAGCCAGCTTTTTCATTCTCTTCTTTCACTATTTTATTTTACCACTCTACCAAATACAGAACTTTATATAGAATGGGGCTTTCCCAGTGGCTCAGTGGTAAAGAATCCTCTTGCAATGCAAGAAACATGGCAGGAACCACAGACTCAATCCCTGGGTCAGGAAAATCCCCTGAAGAGGAAAATATCAACCCACTTCAGTATTCTTGCCTGAGAAAACCCATGTACAGAGGAGCCTGGTGGGCTACAGTCCATGGGATTGTGAAGAGTCAGACACAATTGAGGGACTAAACACATACACATACAAACAAACAGGGAATGAGTTCTCACATATTAGGAGACTTACATAGACAAGCTAGAGTGTCCAGGTATGTTTTTAGGTCACATGCCTGTGACCTACTCATTCACTTCCTTTATAGCTATCTGTTTTCAGTGAGTAAGAAATGGGAAGAAGAGTGATGGCTTAGGATTGTGATTACCTTCTTCAATTATATTTAAATGTTGTATGTCTTCACTAAATTTTAAGCTCTAGTAAGGGCAGACACCAAGGCTGTCCTGGTCACCACTGTGGCTCCCACCCCAGCTTGCACCCAACCTCCCATGGAATCACTTGACTATTTATTAGGTGCCAAGGTCCATCCCCGACGGATCTAGGCAATTTGAAGGGAAGACGGCGTAGGTGAGGAAAGCTTATTTATTTAGAAATATAAAAGAAATGAAAAAGAAATAGTATAGTAGGAAAATTTAGTGGAGAAAAGAGTCTAAATAACTTGGTTTACGTGGAAAGCCAATAAAGTTCCAGACAAGGAATTTGCACCATCTATGTTAGGCCACCAGTGTCCTCTTGAATAGCAGGGGGTGCCCCACCTTGGGCTCCCTCTCACGTGGATCCTGGAAGCCAGGGCAAGTAAGTAGACATGGCAAGCCTCGACGACCCAGATGGGAATTAAGCCAGAAAAGGAGAGAAGGAGAATAGACGACATGGGGGAAACCAGTCTAATGACTGGCCCATCCTCTATTTTCCCAAAGGCCTTTTACGCCTTTTTTTTTTTTATAAAGCAGGCAGACTCTGGTTTTTGGGGGTAGATGTTCAGGAAAACTCAGGGGGAACCCACAAGGCCAGATCATGCCTTTGCATTTTGTCGGGCTCCCTTCCTCATGACTTTTGCCATGGGCAAGATTCCTCACGCTGGCTCCCGGCAATTAGGGATGGTGATTTGTTTTATAAGAGATAGGCCCTAAGGCACAACTCTTCTACTAACTGAAGGTTGTTCAAATACTTGCGAAAAAACTAAATACACAGGATTCAAAGATGGATATTTACTTCAGGATCAAAAAGCTTAAAGTTCAAAGCCCAGTGGAGAAAGAATTATGAAATAGGTAGCTTAGGAATAAGTAAGAAGGTGGGAGAGAACTCTGGGGTTAATATTTTAAATACTACTTTCTAAAAAATGGTAAGACTGACTAAAAATCCAAAGTTAGAATTAACAGTCATTATCTTTCTGAGAAACATTGAAATTTAGTTTAGAAGTATAGATTTTATATCTCAAAGTACTGAGAATCATTTATTTTTTCATATAACACTCCCATCTGTGAAATGTTTATGACTTCTCTAAGATAATTAGTTTTGTGGAATATTTCCAGGTGGTATATTCCTCCTTTCTATGATTCCTGGGAATATATAAAATACAGGATAAGCACTTTTGCTGCAAAGTTTTATTAGGAAATTCTCAGCAACTGCTATTATAATTATAACTCATAGATATTTCACTCCTGAACACATTTGCTTTACAAATGAAATGAGGAAGGAGGATAGGCAGGTTGCAAGTAAGGCCTATACTAATATAAAGGTTACAGCTCCTTTCACTCTACTTTCTTCCAGACTGACTCTGCTTTTGGCTATGTGACTTGCTTTGGCCAATGAGATATTAGCAAGATTAATGTAGTCAGAAACTTTCAAAGTTCAAGTGCATTTTTTTTTTCCTTTCTTGACCTTTGCCAATGTCATGACAAGATGTCTGGGCAGGCTTGCTGGAAAGATGTCAGAAACAAATGGAAGAAAGTTAAGTTATCTTAAAAGATTCCATGCTGTACAAACCAGTCCCCAGTTGACCCATCAGCTGTCTACACAGACATTAGTAATCCCAGTGGCAGTCAGCCATGGTTGGCCTAGATCAGCAGAATCACCCAGTGACCCATAGACTGATAAAGAGTTGTTCTTCATTTACTGTAAGTGGAGCCATTTTCTGTCTTTATCTTCAAGAACTTCCATCCCTGCAAACCTTGCTTAGTTCCTTAGAATTGATAAGTTGCTCTTATCTGTAAAAACTTCAGATGTTCCAGTTATCTGGGCTCCTCATCTGTCCCCTGTCTATCTATAGCTGTTTGAAGTTTCAGAGTTTCTGTCTTAACCCTGCGTAAATACTGAGCTGTCTTTTTTCAAGTTTACTTTTTGGAAGTTTATCTATGGAGACAGAATTAAAAACCTTCAAAAGTGAAGAAGACTTCTATTTGATATGTTAGGCAATAGATTATTAGGTAGAGTAGTGACATAACAAAGGGTTATTTAAGTAAAATCTGTCTGGTAGCTGTAAGCCTGATGAATTTGAGTGTGAAAAGACTAGAGTTAATACCTCTAGTTGATCATTTAGTTCAGATAGATGAGGGAATGGTTGTACATCTGTGTCCTGGACAGATTGGAAAAGTGAGACTGAATGAATGTATGGATCTTTGCTGGGGAATTAAATGAATACACTGTTTTGTTGATATTCTAATATGAAGAAATTTTTTAAGAATTGTTGCTGATTTTTTTCTCTGAACTCTCCAATGCAGTATATATCGTTTGTAGTTTTCTAAATAGATCCTAGCCCTGGGGTTTCTATTATAAACTTTGAAATAAGCTAGACTGAACTCACATAAGATTAAAATGGCAACATTCATGTGTGTAATGCATGCCAACAAAAAGCCTTCAACCTGGAATTACTGTGATAATTTAAAACCAATCCAGCCAGCATCCTGAGATATAGATGTAATGTTGAGTCCTTCCAACACAGGAATTTGCTCTACATTTGGTAGCAAAGAGTTTCACGTATTCTGAAATAGATGTAACCTGAAAGTATTAAGGTTTTGACAATATAGCCTCAAAATTAACTAAACATGATAATAATGATGACAAAACCTGGAATTACTGTGATAATTTAAAACCAATCCAGCCAGCATCCTGAGATATAGATGTAATGTTGAGTCCTTCCAACACAGGAATTTGCTCTACATTTGGTAGCAAAGAGTTTCACGTATTCTGAAATAGATGTAACCTGAAAGTATTAAGGTTTTGACAATATAGCCTCAAAATTAACTAAACATGATAATAATGATGACAACTTCTAAACTTAGTCTACTGTGATTAGCAGCCTCTCTCAGAAATACAAATAATAAAGAAAAGGAAGTGATGGGGCAAGATATTTGGCCTGCCATTCACTACCTTGTACAGACTGAGAAATAACTGGCTTATTTGCATAGTGAAGATTCCTTCTCTTTTCTATGAATAGACTCCCCCCACCACTAATTCTTCCAAGTAAATAAATTATGTTTAGAGATATTGTTAAATATTCATCCCCAGAGTTCTGTCTTGTACTTGATATTTTATAGGCAAGTCACATGTATTAATCTT
>SJYC01108777.1:0-30390 GCA_006408675.1 Madoqua kirkii
AAACTTGGAGCATAATTATGTGCTGTATCAAGGTCTCCCACTCACCAGAAGAGCATGCTACCCAAGTAGGCAGATCTGGTGCCTGGTTTAAACCCCACCCCTTTCCAGTGATTGAACTTGGGTGAGTTGCTAGCTAACTCTCCCTCCATTTTTTCAGGTGCACAGACCTCACAGGGGGCGGGGAAGACTCAATGAGATAAGGCTTTGAGGAGTTTAGAATGGTGCCTGGCATACAGTAAGTGCTCATTGACTTTTGGCTTTTATTGTTATGATGATGTTTAATGGTCTCCAATAATAGTAATTTCCCAAGTGCCTGGTGTGTGTCTTTACTAACAGGTAGACTGGGGGAGTAATGGTTTGGAACAATCAGCACTGGAGGCTGGCATCGGGAGAGTCTGGCTGTTTGCCATTGTGTTATTTTTCCTTTTTTCATGACCCATAACCAGTACTTACTGGAGTGATATGTACTCACAAATTGCTATCCCAGAGAGCTGGAAGGGAAGTTGTTATTTAAAGGCTGTTCAGAATGCCTAGATTGGCATTTTGTGATTACCTCACAGAATAAACTATTGGAGAAGGGCTGATTTAACTAGCATGGTTTGCCTTGGTGTGTCAGACCTATTCCACACATTTGGGGTTCAGTTCAGTCGCTCAGTAGTGTCCAACTTTTTGTGACTCCATGAATCATAGCACGCCAGGCCTCCCTGTCCATCACCAACTCCCAGAGTTTACTCAAACTCATGTCCATCAAGCCAGTGATGCCATCCAGCCATCTCATCCTCTGTCATCCCCTTCTCCTCCTGCCCCCAATCCCTCCCAGCATCAGGGTCTTTTCCAATGAGTCAGCTCTTCGTATCAGGTGGCCAAAGTATTGGAGTTTCAGCTTCAGCATCAGTCCTTCCAATGATCACCCAGGACTGATCTCCTTTAGGATGGACACATTTAGGGTAGATGTGGCTAAACAGATAAATAAATACATAAATAACTAGAAAACCTAACATATTTTAATCCTAGAAGTACTTTAGGTTCATTCAGGCATATAAAGGCACCCACACTATGAAACAATGAGGTCTACTAAAACAGTATGTATCTATACTGATATTCATGATATTATTGAGCTAAGTATAACATTTGAAGGGATATTCTAGGACAGGGAGTTTCAATGAAGTATGAATTTTCAGGGAATCTTTCTACTTAATAGAGATTTGTCCACAGGTATTTGAGGGAGGTATGGAATTTGTAGCATATACAGAAAGAATGTAGAAGGAATGGAAAATTAGAGGTAAAAAAGGAATTTTAAAAATGAACATTGCAGAGGCAAATTCTATCTATGTAGATAAAGCAGGTACTATGAAGAAGGTCTTCACTGGCTAAAAGACAGGGAGGCATAATATCTGTTAGGTAAGAGGCACACATGGGTTCCATATTTCAGATTTTTGGTTTTAATCCATAAGGTATTGAATTTTGTACCAGGAAAAAATATATATACTGAAATAAGTGAAGAATCCAACTGAATCATATTAAATTGCCAATTTTAACCATTTTTGTTCTACTGAAATGGGAATTTCCTAGGGTTCTATCTAATATCCTAAAATCAATCTGCTAGTTGAATAACCGGCAGGGAGACTAACTTGGAGACTAAGTACATTATATAGAGATACAATCTCATAGGCTTTGATAAAAGTGGATATTTGAGACAGGAGAGAAGAGTGAATTTTACTGACATATTTTTTCTTGAGTTTTCTTAAGCTCTCTTCTCTATTTCCTTTTTTGGTCTTACTCTTGGAGAAAGCAGAACATTTGCTTTCTCCCATCCTTTTGAGTCCAATTATGATAACTCTGATCTCTTAGCTGCTTAACCTGTAGACCCTCTATGGAACACTGCAAGGCCCCTTCTTAGGAGAGCAACCGAGGTAAGTTTAGTTTCCTAGGCTAGGACTGCTATGCTGGATTTGATAGATGAACCCAAAAATGTATGAATAAGCCCAGGTTCTGAGAACAAAATTTCTGTCTCATTATCAAAGTTCTTTGTTGGAGTTGGAAAAAAATGTTGTAGGTCTAAGGAGACCAAACCTTCTAAGGAGATTCCTGGTTTTAAACATCATAAAAGGAAAAAAAAAAAAAAAAACAAACCCACTGGTTCTTCTCTAAGAAGACTTGTGAGGCCTCATCCTTGGAACAGCCAAATTTAGGAGTTATGTAGGAGGTCTGTATAATTAATAAAATAAGAATATATAGTCAATCAAATGTTTTAAACTCCCCAAAATGAGCATAGATTCCATTTGGAGCCTAGGGAAAACAATTTCTTTGAACCATTTCAGTCCACTTTTAATTCTGTGGTATAGATATACAATATACAGCATGACAAAATGTGGCCATCAATTGACGCATATGCAAACAAGTGCAATACTTACAAAGTCATACCAAAAATAATACCATCCAAGTTTTCAGAGTTGGTATGGCAGAATAATTATAATTTGTGTATGTGGTTTTTTTTTTTTGTACTTTTTACTTACATCATTTATACTTAACGCTAAAGTTTTCTACCTGTGGTAATCCACCCTCTCTCTTTTTTCCCTCTGGCCTAACTACAGAACTGACTTCCTTGCTTCCTATGAAAATATGGATTTCCTGTCTTTACTCTGGTCAGTAATTCTGAAGACAACACAGTACAATACCTTTGCTAACCCACTTGCTAAACAAGTAGCTGGGGGGAAAAGGGGCATCCCTGTGTGTGTGAGTGTGTGTGTGCATCCTGGCTTTTTCTTTATCTGCTCATTTGTAACACATCCTCTCCCCCTCTTTCTCTTTCTCTTCTTACAGAAAAGAGAGAGGGAATAAACGAAAAGTGAAGAAACTTCTCTTTCTAATAATAGAGGATCATCTATTAGGCAGACCTACCAGCTCAAAGCGATTTCCGCAGCTCTGCCTGGCCCTGATGATGTGTCTTAGAAGGTGTATGCCCATCTCCCTCTTTTTTGCTGACCCATTAAACTCTGAGTGGTCCTTGATAGGCTGAGTGACATGGACTCACACCTTGGTCCAGAGCTGCTTAGCAGTTTGGAAATGTGGGCAATTGTGCTTCTAGAAGCACAATCAAAAATACAATTGCACTTTTTGCTCCCTGTGTCCCTCACCCATCTCAGCCTCAGGCTATTGTTTGCTAAATGGTTGTGTTTATTTGTTTTGCGTCACCTGCTTGACTCTGAGCTCCTAGAAATCAGAGCCCCACCAGCCACTTTGTATACTTCACAGTGTGTTGCGCACAGACTGAATAACCAAAGTTTTCCAATGGTAGAATGACAGTGAAAGAAAGACCAAAAACTAAATAAATAAATACATAAATAAGATTTAAGAAACTGGAGGCAAAACTGGGACATAAGATGGAGGTAGTTTGGGGAATGCAGCCACAAAGAAGAAAGACACAAGAGCCTCCCTTTGGTCGGGGGCCAGTGTAGAATGATATTTAGTTAGAGATGTTTTCCTTTAGTACTTCCTCTTTGGGGTTTTCTTTCACCTCCATGTCCTCCTTCCTTTCTCTTTCTCTATGCATAGCCCCCAAAGAGAACTATGCGGTAAGAGTGGACAAGATCTCAAGAGGGTATCCACTGTGCAGGTTACAGATGTGGGGAAGTCTAGGCAACAGTGGGCTGTCTTAGAAACCAACAGGGACGGTGCCCTGAATCCTGATGGAGACTAGAGGCTGCAGTGCCACACAACACTCAAACCCCAGCTCTCGTCAAGGCCGCCGGTCTCTACCTGTGGCTGACTTAACACAACTCTCTCTGTCCTGTTACTTTTTCTAGCATTTTGCCCTTTTCTGTGGGATCCTTGAGGATGGAGAAGAGAGTGGAGAAACGAATCTTGAGTTATTCAAGAACTGCTTTAGTGAGCTCATTGCCCCAACCTCAGGAAGAGATGTCATTTTTCTTCCAATACTTTTAAAATCATCGTTTGTTGAAATGAAATAACCTTTCTCTCCTCAACTCCTTCCAAAGGGAAACATCGAGCCCAGGTCTGTGCAGTATCCCTCTGTGTGACCGTCAGCTTTTCCTGAAGTCTGTGCAAGTTACGAAGAACAAATAAGAAAGCATGACACTCAGCTAACCAATCTTGAGGCCAATATAGGCTCACTCAGCACAGAGATTTCAGATCATTTTGACTGTCCTTCTCTTTTCTTTAAATTCCCCTTTCTGTTCTTATTCCCCTCTCACTTGACCATTCCCTTTTATGCTGTTTTTCTTTTCTTTTCTTTTTTGTATTTCCTTTCCTTTATTTTCTGGAATTCAGCTTTTGTCCATTCTCTCTATTTTGATGCGATTCCAGCCTTTGCCTTCCTTCTCTGTGTTGGTTTTGTCTGCTTTCCTAGAGATTTATGCTGAGTGACTTCATGAGCTCACAATCCCAACCAGGAAAACAGTCCCAAGAGCCAGGGCAGGTGGAAGGGGGCTCTATCTTACCTTGTAACTAGGTTAAGAGTAGCCCATTGTTGTGGGGGTGATGCATTCTGGTCTTTTCTTAGCCCTGAATAGAGCCTAACAGCTCCATTACCTCTGCACGCAGAGAGATGCTGTTTGCTTTCAAAGCAGCAGGGCCTGGCTAAAAGCCGACCGATCCAATAGGAGTCTCAACTGTGCTGGCTCTCTCTGCATCTCCTCCCAATCTTGTGCTTGTGAGGTCCCTAAGTTAATGTTATTCATCAGACTAATACTCCCTCCACTCAGCTTCAGTTGTGGTGTCGGCTAATGACAGGGGGAAAGAAGTGACCTCAGGGCTGCCTGTGTGATGCATTCTCACGAGACCCGAGCTAAGGAAGAAGCATAATGGATAGATGGGGAAGGCAGTATTTCCTTTGTAAGAGTCATATTTATCTTTCCATATTATTTTTGAATTCTACTGTGGCTCGGAAGCTAAGAGGCTCTTCTGCAAAGAGACACACTGGTCATTCACATAACTTCAAACACCTTAACTTGATTTATCTTTATCCAGCTTCTCCTGCATCTATCACTGCCATTCTGTCTGCCTCCCTGATCCCTTCCCTCCTTTGTTTTACTTTTCTCTCTCCTAATATATCATTAATTCAAGGCTCTTGAAGTTGTTTTTCTGGCAAATTGTGAAAGAGCTTATGTGGATGAGCTAAAGTTGACCTAATCCTTAACCCTTTCATGCCAAGCCTATTTTTAAAATTCTTTATTAGCAGAGAAAGACTCATTTCTTACAGATTTGGCTGAGAATACCATCCTCATGATGCTGTGATGTCTCTTTTCAGTGGCTTGAGGACAGTCCTACAAAAGATGCTAGAGGTACTACACTGTCAGTGCAGACTGCTATACCAGGCTGGCCAATTTATAAACAATAGAAACTGATTTCTCGGTTTTTGGAGGCTGGAAGTCTAAGATTAGGGTGCCAACATGGTCAGATGAGGGCCCTTTTCTGGGGTGCAGACCTCTTGCTGTGTCCTCACAAGACTGAAGGGGCTAGGGATCTCTGTGGGCTCTATTTTATAAGGTCACTAATCCCATTCAGGAGACCTCCACCCTTATGACCTAAGCACCTCAAAGATACCATCACACTGGGCATGAAGATTTCAACAAGTGAGTTGGAGGGATGGGGTCTATGTAAAAACATTCAAACCTTTAGCACTGATGAACTCAAGCAATGATGGACAATCCTGTATTTTCCAGAAAAGTGAGACTGGCTTGGAGTTACGGTTGGACAAAAAATAGTTGGTAGCACAAGGGAAAACAACAAAAAGAGGTGAAATAGAAGACTGGTGCTGATACAAATTCCTCTAGAGGAAGGACAAAGAGAAGTCAACGAGGAGTAGAGGAGAGGAAGAATAGCTGAATTCTAAGCAAGGACAGCCCTGAGTTGTCTCAGTGGGGTCCTCTGATCTGGCACTTCCCTCCCTGCATAGCCTATCCTCACTGGCCTATTCATTCTCATGTACCTTCATGTAAACCAATCCCTTGCTGCCATGCACGTGGTCACTATTTCACTTGAGGCTGTCTAAATCTAAAGTCCTCCTTCTTTAACTTTCTCTGCTTAGATTTGGAGGGTGACCCATTCTTATTATGCAACCTCTATCTGTCACTTGTCATCATCCTCATCAGCAAGCTCTTGATTTCATCCCTGATCCAGGCTTTATTCATGTCCTACTGGTAATGCTGAGATGGTTACTGAGATCAGTTTCCTTTGCCAAGGATACCTTCAACACACTGTAGAAAATGTACACAGAAAACTGACTAGCAACTGTGATGGAAATGAAGTTTTCCTCCTATTCTATAGGTCCCTGGGTCCTCATCATTTGACTAGACCTAAGGCTCCAACTGCCTCCATTTCTCCCACATTCTCCACCTTTCCATGGCACAGGTTTTTCCCTGAAGAATTTTTTCTTGTATGCTTCATTATTTTCCATCACTACCTCCTCCCTCACCCTTAACATCTTCCCTGGCCTCTCTATGCTGGCCAGCAGCCAAGGCAGGGAGCAGAGACTGCCTAGAGCCTCCTGCGGTGGGGAGAGGTGGGGTGCAGATGGCCGTGCCATACGGGAGACAGGGCAGGAAGGGGAGCCTCCATGGGACAATTAGCGTTTGAGCTTCATTATTTTCCATCACTACCTCCTCCCTCACCCTTAACATCTTCCCTGGCCTCTCTATGCTGGCCAGCAGCCAAGGCAGGGAGCAGAGACTGCCTAGAGCCTCCTGCGGTGGGGAGAGGTGGGGTGCAGATGGCCGTGCCATACGGGAGACAGGGCAGGAAGGGGAGCCTCCACTGGGACAATTAGCGTTTGTGGGAGGAGAATAGGAGTATTCGTTCTATAGCAGTGAGTTTCTGCGTTAGTGGAGAGGTGCAGACCACGGAGGAGAAGAGAATGAAGCATAAATTAAGTGTTCATGCACAATATTTTTCACTCAGATCTAATGAACAGTCTTGATCGTGAACACTTTCCTTCTTTCTCTCTTTCCTCCCTTTTCTTTTCCTTTTATTCCGCCCCACCACTACTTTTTCTGCATCCATTTTACCAGGCAGATGGATGAATCTTAACCATGAAACCTAAAAACTCAAAAGTTTGGGTTTGGACTGTGCTTCTCATGATCTCTTTTATCACTCTCCTTCTTTTTTCCTCTCAAAATAAAACGCTAGGTGGTTTTATACTTGATAGGAACTGATTGACTTACTGTAAGTAAACACTTGAAAACAATCATCAAAGATTTAAATTGATTATGTATTTGGAAGTAAGTGAAAAGTTTCATACAGGTTGGGCATCAAAGTAGGCAGATACTGAAAACTGCAACAATAATGTTAGATAGTTAAAATAGAAAAAGGAGTCTAAGATCACGGTGGCTAAAAGACAAAGAAAGGGGGAAAAACCTTGAAAAGGGAACAAGGGGAAAAATCTACGGACTGGACTGGATTAAAGCATAACAAAATGCCCCCTTTCTGATCAATGATGAGTGCTAGCCCTAATTTGCATAGGAGAAATGCAAATTGGTAGGGGGTTGGGGAGGTGACAACAAGTATAAAGAGAGGGAGCCAAGCCAGGTTGATGCGGCTCCTGTGGGATTAGTCTGCCTTCATGCTTCAGGGATGTACTTTCTTTACCAAAAAATTAAATTAAATTAAAAAAACCAACTCTGAGCTGTAACTGAGCTGTAACACTGGTCAGTCATTTCAAGTCTTTGTTGTGATGAGACTAAACCAAGGGAAGTATGCACTCTTCTGACAGCAACAACAGAGGAATTATTATACATTCAGATTGTGAGGAAACTAGAAATCATCACAAGCTAGTGCAAAAGATTACTCCTTACTTTTCACTTCTATGCTCTCCTTGATCTGATCTCCAGACTGCCTAGACAGTAAATTTTAAGCAAAGACCCAAGAACTTATTTATATTTTAGTTCAAATCTTGATTCTGTCACTCTCAGGTGGATCATTTAACAAAGAAAATTCATCTTAGAATTTGTTTCCTCACTTACAACATAAGGATAGTTATTGTATTCTTATAGAAGCTAATAATTCAAGGATTATTTCTAATGATCTCTGGTATTTCCTACTAAAATATTTCCAGTGGAATATATAAGTGAAATTATGGCATATATATTCAAATATGAGTATAGTGTATTGAACCATTCTGGAAGAAGCTTCCTTTTTCTCCATATATACTTTAGCCCACTTGAATTTAAAATCTTACCAAAAATAGGGGCTTCCTTAGTGGCTCAGACAGTGAAGAATCTGCCTGCAGTGCAGGAGACCCAAGTTTGATTCCTCAGTCAGGAAAGTCCTCCGGAGAAGGGAATGGTTACCCATGCTGGTATTCTTGCTTGGAGAATTCCATGGACAGAGGAGCCTGGAGGGCTACAGTCCATGGGGTCGCAAAGAGTTGGATACAACTGAGAGACTAACACTTTCACTGTTATAGACGAGGCCTCCTGCATTCAAGGAAATTGGTTTTAGGCCCTTGCGCCAAAATTTGAAAAAGATTTCTATGGCAAGGGCTTATCCTGAGATTCTTCCTTCTGGAAACTTCCTTAATAATTTTGTTAATGTCATTTTCCTGTAATGAAAATTGACTCAACCAATCAAGAATTCCATTTGCTCTAAATACTCCATCCACTTCTATTTGATGTTTCTGATCTGTGTTGTTGTCCATGGCTGCACTTGGAAACAATAAATCTTGACAGAGTTTACACTTCAAATAATGATAAAAACTGAGCCACATAAGGAAAATTCAGATTTTCTTTATTGGGATGAGGGTCTGTACGTTGCCGGATTCTAGTATAGAGCCTTTCCAGAAAACCAGAGAAAACTCTGGGGCAGTTTCTCTGGGCTGATAGCAATTCAGTTCAGTTGTCTGACTCTTTACAACCCCATGGACTGCAATACTCCAGGCTTCCCTGTCCATCATCAACTCCCAGAACTTGCTCAAACTCATGTCCATTGAGTCAGTGACGCCATCCAACCATCTCATCCTCTGTTATCCCCTTCTACTCCTACTTTCTTTTCCAGCATCAGAGTCTTTTCCAATGAGGCAGTTCTTCACATCAGGTGGGCAAAGCACTGGAGTTTCAGGTTTAGCAGCAGTCCTTCCAGTGAATACCCAGGACTGATCTCCTTTAGAATGGACTGGTTTGATCTCCTTGCAGTCCAAGGGACTCTCAAGTCTCTCCAACACCACAATTCAAAGGAATCAGTTCTTCAGTGCTCAGCTTTCTTGATGGTCCAACTCTCACATCCATACATGACTATAGGAAAAACCATAGCTTTGACTAGATGGACCTTTGTTGGCAAAGTAATGTCTCTGCTTTTTAATATGCTGTCTAGGTTGGTCATAGCTTTTCTTCCAAGGAGCAAGCATCTTTTAATTCTGTGGCTGCAGTCACCATCTGCAGTGACTTTGGAGCCCAAGAAAATAATACTCTGATGAGAGCAGAGTAAATCTTAATGTATGGCACATTACTATATGGACTAGGATATTTGGGAACATCACTATATATTTGCTAAATTAGTTGTTTATTGTTTTGTTGATATTAAATAAATTCCTCATCCACTTTTGAAAGAAAAATACTTTGGATCATTACTTTCATTTGGGGAAGTCAACAAAACTAGCCCATAGAGCCCAGCTAGGTTTTCATTTTATGATGTCTAGAAACCAGGGGAAAAGCCAGTAAGAAACGTTCCATTCACAAACATCAAAACCTGGTTTAGTTTATGACTTTACTAACGAAATTGAAACTAATTTAACATAACTGTATGTTGAGTTCTCAGTAACCAAAGGGTATTACGTTCTATTAAGATATGTTAAAAAAAACAAACATTGGATTATAAGGATAAAATAAAACTCTAAAAGTTTAAGGGACAGATCTCACTTGAGAAATCTTAAGTATTCTCTACTACTTTGGGGGAGAACAATTAAAGAAAACTACAGAGCCTGAACTAGGTTCTAGGAGGTAATTTTAAAGCTTCAGCAAGACGAAAGTATGCAAAAAAGAAGCCCAGAAGAGTGCTGAGTTGCAAGAGCTGGAAAAGTGAAATACTGTCCGTATCAATAACAGTAGTTTTCTACTTGAAAGGGAGTGGGCAGAGAATAAAACAGAAAGGTAGAGAAGAGATAAAAACAGAAAGCATGACATATAAATTGGGAGATTAAATCTCATATTTGCATATTTAGTAAAAGAAATGTTTAGGAACAAAGGTGCCTAGTATTTTATTTAAAGCTGTGTGTGTGTGCACTTAGGTGTAAACACCAGTGTCTCAATAAGTTAGAAACACAAAAATCTCGTGTGAATTGTTTTTGTTTACTTGAATGTGTATTTTTAAATTGGGGGGAAATTCAGAGTAAATTCTAGTCTGAGCTTCACATGTGGGTTCACACTATGTGCGGCAAAAATAACTCATGATGGAGGATGAACTGGATTACAAATGAATTAATTGAGTAGAGACTGAAGGTTAGAGTGACATGTGATCATAAACTCATAAGCTCTCAGGAATTTACAGGTACTTGGAGAGGGCACTGGAGAGTCCATTGGAATGAATTTTCTAGAGAATTATCTATATTTAAATAAACAGAATAATACCACTTAATATCTGGAGAACAAAATCACAAAGGTATCAAATGTACAAAAGCAAACTCTTGGTCAAAAGGAAGCCCTCCATATGAAGATTGATAGCTAAGAAAATAATTTATCCAAGCTGCTTGCTGACCTGTGCTATCTCCTGAGATTTAAGTTTGGATATCTTATAGCATCCAGGATATTGCTTAAAATCAAATGAGGTCTATGATAAATTCTATTATAAAGACAAAACTATAATTTATGCACAGAAAATTTTTATGTCTCGGTATTCTTTGTGCCTGTGCTTCCTTTGTGTTTAGTGAAATCTTCTGGAAAATGACTAACTATCTTGTGTAGTGTATAATGAAGGAAAAGGAATGACATCCATACTTAGGCCAGAGCTGTCAATGTGGAGCTGCAAACCCAGAGGAATATTGAAAACAGGAGGGTTGAGAAGGAAGGAGAAAGAAGAAAGAGTATGTGAGAAGGTGGGGAGGGGAGGGGTGGAGAGAGATGAAGTAGGAGGGGGAAGAAAGGAAAGACCAGGCTGCTGCTGCTGATGATCGAGAAGAGAAGGAGGAGGAGGAAAGGAAAGACCAGGCTGCTGCTGCTGATGATCGAGAAGAGAAGGAGGAGGAGGAAAATATGAGAACTGGCAGGGAAGTGGAGGATACGAAATGTGGGAGACAGTAGTGAGACGAGCATCAGAGCCACGCAGCTAAACAACACAGCCTTTCACCCTCTTCCTTGTTTAGTCTCTTCAAATTTTAGAGAGCAGACTCCCATTCTGTCATTTGCACCATATCTGTGAGACCTAAAGAAGTGACCACAGCTCAAATTCTAGATAGGAATGACAAGCAGATTAAAATAAAATTTTAAAAAAACCTATCTTTTTTCTTCCTATCCCTATTTATCCCTGGAATGAATTAGAACTATCTTAAATCATCCCAAACTCTTATCTTAGAAACAGAACTTAATGCATTTCAAAAATTTTCTGAGCATCATTAGGGGTAAATTCTTGTGGCTCTTAATTTTTCAATTGTTATTATCTCTGGTCAAATAATTTTTAACTCTTACTCTTTTTTAGCTGTTTTTTTAAGCTGTTCTGTGCAGCATGAGGGATCCTAATTCTCTGACCAGGGACTGAACCTGTGCCCCCTGCAATGGAAGGCAGATTCTTAACCACTGGACTGGCAGGGGTGTCCCTCTGGTCAAATAGTTAAGTTTGTGTCAACTGTTGTGACTTATTGATTGACATAACAAAATTTTGGCTGCTTATAAACAACTAGACATATCAATGCTTTTAGTTTAAAGCAAGTGTGGACAGGAAAAAAGAAAGCCACTTAATGGGAGACCTGTTGAGCTGCAGTTTGCTCTTTCTCATACTTGCAGAGCTTTCTTTTTTTAATTGATAGGAAAAGATGCAAAATAAAATATATAATGTAATAGACATATCTTCTGTTGGGTTAACTCAAAAGTATAATAAAAGACTGTTTAGAGTATCAGCAAAGCGTAGGAATAGCAAATAACAATTATGCTGATAATAATATTAATAATGGTTTAAGAATCTTTGAGGTTTCAATATAAAAGTGTGCCAGTAAAGTTCATCATAGTAAAAGAAGCTTTTTGTACTTCCTAACCTAAATAACATATTAAAGAGCAGAGATATTACTTTGCCAACAAAGGTCCATCTAGTCAAGGCTATGGTTTTTCCAGTGGTCATGAATGGATGTGAGAGTTGAACTGTGAAGAAAGCTGAGCACTGAAGAACTGATGCTTTTAAACTGTGGTGTTGAAGACTCTTGAGAGTCCCTTGAACTTCAAGGAGATCCAACCAGTCCATTCTAAAGGAGATCAGTCCTTGGGTGTTCATTGGAAGGACTGATGCTAAAGCTGAAACTCCAGTACTTTGGCCATCTCATGGAAAGAGTTGACTCATTGGAAAAGACCCTGATGCTGGGAGGGATTGGGGGCAGGAGGAGAAGGGGACGACAGAGAATGAGACGGCTGGATGGCATCATGGACTGGGTGCACATGAGTTTCGGTGAACTCTGGGAGTTGGTGATGGACAGGGAGGCCTGGCGTGCTGCAACTCATGGTGTCACAAAGAGCTGGACATGACTGAGCAATGAACTGAACTGAACATACTTATGGTAATTTCACCTCTGTTAATATTTTGAGTTGGGGTAGGAAAGGGGGTATTATGTTTTCAATACTTGCAGTTCTCAAAGGTCTTAATCTGACCTTGACCATCACATTTATATACATTTAGTAAAGGCAAGTAACACCCTTTTAAAGCCTATGAAAAGACTTTACAATTTAATAACGTATATTAGGAGTCTCCATTATAGTGCTGGGCTTTAATCAGAATAAGGATGGCATCCACATTATAATGACAAAGACACACCATGTGTTAAGACACATGTATGGAATATGATTTGATCTGCCTGAAAATGAAATCTTCGATACATCAAAGTAGTTCATGAATTTCAAATAGATTTACCATTCAGAGTCTGAAATGCTCTTTCAAATTCCATGTTATTAGAAAATTGTTTGTTTCTTTTCTCGGAATGTAGATAATGTCACTCTCGTACTCTGCTACAATTTTGGACTTAGCCCATCTCCAAATAATTTTTCTCACCCCCACGAACCTGAGGTTTGAATAACTGGCTGTTAAAGATCTTCAGATGTGCAGGACACTCATTCTTCAGCTCCTAATATTTAGGATGCAAAGGCATTTACTACCTTCCACACATCAAATCATTAGCACATTTTTAATGTATGTCATCTCAATCATCAAGGCAAATTTATACAACTCCTAATATCAAGAATAAAGTTAATTTTCTTACAGAGCAATCATAGAAAAGGAAAAAAATACCTTACATTCAGAAGGCAGAAGGCACTTTCTTACAGCCTGTTATCTAGTCTAAAATGCTGGGTTCCATCAGTTAGCTTACAGATCTCACTGAACCTTCTTTCAAAATTGACAAGGTTGTTAAAATTAATCTTTACTTTGAACTTCATACGCTGCCTGCTGGAGCTGGGAAGGCAACAGCATCTTTATTGATGGCACTTGGGGAGTTTCTGCTAATTAAGATCTGTTTGCCTCAGCCAAGCAATTGGCTATACTCTATGTAAGAAGAAATGTTCTTTCTGATCTCACTGGTCTTTCTATGCATTAGTTAAGGTGGCTAGAAGATGATAGCTGACTAGCAACTTATTCTGGAATAATGGTATGTTGTTCAGTCGCTAAGTCATGTCCGATTCTTTGTGATCCCATGGACTATAGACCACCAGGCTCCTATGTCCATGGGATTTTTCAGGCAATGATACTATAGAGGGTTGCCATTGCCTTCTCCAGGGGGTCTTCCCAACCCAGGGATCAAACCCACATCTCCTGAGTCACCTGTGTCAGCAGGCAGATTCTTTACCACTGATCCACCTGGAAGCCTAGAATGATTTTATGCCCCCCTCAAAAGAAACCAGAAATAGAGGATATGTAATATTTAAGTGTTTTACTTTACTACAGTCTGTTTAGCTCTTTTTTTACCCATATAAAAATGTGCAATAATTTAAAGATGCATCAAGTTTTGAATTGGTGACCTTTTTCATAAATACAACATAAACCACAACACATTTTTAAACAGATCACTAATTCAACCACTGCTTAAACAGTTATATCCACCACATTTTTAAAAAGAATAGGCTTGTACTCAATGTTATAATTTACATATTTTTTCACTAAAAACATTAATTCTTATTAAATTCAGGAGATACCTGCACGATACTTGTATGCATAATACTTTGACATCTACCATTGAGTTATTGAAATATCCATTTCAAAACTCATCTTACCACAATCAATCAAGTCTTTGAACAGTGTACAGAGAAAATAAATATCTCAAACTGTCTATTCAAGTGCTCTTAAAGTTCAAAGAGCATTGGATAGCATTATCATCAAGGAATGAAACAATATATTAAAATTGTTTAAACTGCATTACAGAAGACTAATCTTTCCATTTTGAAAACAAATTATATTAATACATATTCACCATAGTTGTATACACACACATACACATACCACATTTCATCCAGGAAACATTATAACAATAGGAGAATATCCTCAAGGGATGGGTTGGGATTTATTGAACATAGTCACTCATTCCCTATAGGCAGCACAACTTCCACAGTTGGGGTAAGTAGGTGATCGGTGGAGGATGTGGCAGGATAAGAAAGATAAGGAACAAAGGAGGCCATTAGCAGCTTCCAGCGCTCCTGCAGCTCTCAAATTCATGAAGCCCTGCTGGTGGGCAGAGGACAGTGACTAGTAGATTAGACAAAATGATATCATATGCATGGAGCTATGTCATCACCAACTCAATGGACATGAATCTGAGCAAACTTCAAGAGACAGTGAAGGACAGGGAAAATTGGTGTGCTATAGTTCACAGGGCTGCAAAGGCTTGGATATGACTTAGAAACTGAACAACAAAACAAACTTGTGACAACTGGTCTTCCTTTCAATCTACATTTGTATAACACAGAAATAACCCAATAGATATATAGGATGTTTTCCATACTGACACACTTCAAGGCTGAAACTCAAAAGGCTGTCAACCCTAAAGGCAATTACTTTAGACAATTTTGAGAAATTGAGAAGATCCAAAGAACACACAGTGGTGACAATAGAGCCGTAAATAAGGAAGAATCACCTTAATTTTTAGACCTCCATCTTTTCATATATCTGTACATTGCTTCTGGATAAGGAAATGGCAACCCACTCCAGTATTCTTGCCTAGAGAATCCTGTGGAGAGAGGAGCCTGATGGACTGCTGTCCATAAGGTCCCACAGAGTCGGGCATGACTGAAGCGACTTAGCATGCATGCATGCATTGGGGAAGGAAATGGCCACCCAATCCAGTGTTCTTGCCTAGAGAATCCCAGGGACGGAGGAGCCTGGTGGGCTGCCATCTATGGGGTCACAAAGAGTTGGACATGACTGAAGCAACTTAGCAGCAGCAGCAGCAGCAGCATATATTGCTTCATCAGTGGTTTTACTCCATATTGCCTACCCTAAAAGCAAGAGATCTCTTTTCTAAAGTTTATTCCATTTAAGAGAATCTCTTCTCTACATATCCAAGGCCAAATGCCTGGTCTTGATTTCCAAATTCGGGTCTTCTCAAATATTCTCTATCTGAGGGAAAGTAGTCATCATACATTCAGTTCAGGCTATAAAGCAAGGAGTCAAACATGTCATTTTCTGTTTCCTAATCTCCAGTAGCTGGTTCATCACAAAAATCTTGCCAACTTTTACTTCTAAATCAGTTTCCTAAATCTCATTTACCTGTACATGCATATTACCACTAATTCAAACTCCTTCAACTCCTGCCTGATTACTGCAATGGGCATGTGTTCATTGTTCACACTTGTCATCTCCAATCAGCTTTCAAATTGCACCCAGAGAAATTATTTTAAAACACAACGTCAAGTCTGTCATTGCTGAGAGGTGAGGGTTAACTTATTTAAGAGAGATCTCCTGGGCCTTCTGTAAAGATCCAGAACAACCAAGGAAGGATCTGAGCTTAAGGCAATCAGTCCTGGCTGCCTACAAGGGTAAAACTCTAGGCCCCTCTCGTGCTAAGGGAGGGGCCCGTGTTTTCACAAACAGAATAGTGATGTGGGGAATTCTGTTACTTACTTGTTACATCATGTACCTCTGAACTTCAGTGCCCTTTTTAAGTCATCGTGGAGTCTGGCTGTACCCAGAATCATAAATGTTGAATATGGCTGGGGCCAAGTTTCTGGCTCATAATATTGCTATTATTTTTATGCTCAGCTACTAGTCACATTTTTCACGCTTCCCTAATCATGCGGCTTCAATGTCCCAAAGGTCTAGGGGAGGGTTCCTCTTAAAGTCTGGTATATCCAGATATGCTAGATCTCTGTAGCATATTCTAGAATACAAATGGACCCACCACTAAGTTGGTCTCCGTGAGATAACTTGGATGTTAAACTTTAATTTCCTAAATGCTATCCTAGCAGGTTTGGCGTCCTTGTTCACATAACAACTGCCAAGTTTAAAACCCTTCAGAGGCACCAACATCATTCTTAGGATAAATACCGAAGTCCTTACTAGGGGATGCAGAGCCCAGCATGACCTGATCTGGCTCCTGCCTCCTCTCCCAGATTCACTTTGCAACCTCTTGTTTAGTCTGTTTTGGTTAACTTGAATTCTTTCATTTTTCACAAATGCAATGTGTTTCTTTCTGCCTCAGGGCCCTCAATTTTTCCCAAAGCTGGAACATTTCTTTCCACTTAACCTTCTGATTAAGATCAAAAATCATTTCTCCAGGGAAGTTCTCCCTGTTCCTCCAGACTAGTAAGGCTGTCCTTTCAAAAAAAAAACAAAGAAAACCCAGAAAACCAGGGATCTTTTTATTTTCTTTGCAGCTGTTATTTCAAAATCAAAGTTGAAACCTAATAGGAAAGGCTTATGCTATTAATCATCAGTTGCAGAAAAATGTGTTTATGGTAATAGATGTGTTTTCAGTATGCACATTCACTCCAAAAGAGATCATTTTGTAAAAAAAAAAAAAAATTGAGCTCTTGTTCCTCTCAGTAGAATGCTATCCACTCTTCCCATTGCATTTCATACATGTCCCCCACACTTATCACAGGTGCTATTACATGAGTAAGTGTGAGGCTGACTGATTTATTTCTAGCTTCCTCTCTAGACTCTATTTCCTTCATGCAGGATGGGACTTTGGTCGGCTTCTCACTGCACTGTATTCTCACTGAATAGCATAGAGCCTGGTACGTAGTAGGTATTCCACAACTGTTTGCAGAGTTAAAAAATGATTTTTTAAATGAGTGTCATTTCTAAAAAGAAAAAAGAAATAAAAGATGTTAACATTAAAAAAATACATGATACTTATAGAAAGGAAGGAAAGGAATAAAAAAGAATATTCATAATGCCATCAATCAAACATATTTGGCTTTTTTTGTTTAAATTTACTAAAGCTCAGTTTCTTTATCATAAAAATATATGTTACTTCTTCACTCACAAAAAGGAAAAAAATTGAAAGACTGAGAAGGTAGGACTGGGACCTGGCTGACAAACATAGGCTTGAAGCTTCTGTGGTGAGAAAAGAAAGGGTAGAACATGCATTCCTGACTGGGTCTTTATAAGCGAAGAGAGTAGGCTGAGACATTAAATGAATGATTTGCTTTCGTTTTTTAAGGAATATGTTCGAGGGAGTCTCATTTGCCAAATGTCTTTGGAAACAGGCAAGGGAAACAGACGAGAATTATTAGATCAAATAGTGGTTAATGTACAAGATGTTCTACACCTAATAGATAAACAAGACGTAGAAAAATCACCAGGACCAGATGGTAGTTCTTATGTCCTTTCATATGTAGGATTTTTCTCTCCAAAACAGAGATGAAGCCCACAAATGTGTCTGGGTTTAGACTAACTGCAAGGAGCTGAGGGAGGAAGATAAGTCAGTCTGTTTCTAAGGCTGCCATCTTTCACTAGAAATAAAGAACCAACAGAAATGTCACACTCTATCAAAATCTTCTGTAACTTTCATGACCACAAAATTCAGTCTGAAAACAGAACAGAACATCTTCACACAGAACTTATGCTTAATCATATAATAATCTCAATAAAGTGAGTCTTTTGCAGTACATCTGCAGTTAGACACAATGGCACTCTACAAGATAAACAAGCACAGTGGATTTGTATTTTTTTTCTTTACCATTAACATGAGATTATTCAATTCTGGTTCTGGTATTTCCAGCCAGAAGGGATCTAGACAGCTGGTTGAGTGAGTCATTCCACATATTCTCAGAGACAGGCATGAGATTCATTTGTTTTTTGCTTATGGGGATATATTAATGAATCTTCAATCTTGCTCTCATTGTCCCCCATGGGCGTGATGCATTTGTAGAGAAAACAGGTTTCACACAGAAAGCTTTCTGTCAATAGTATTAAACCTGCTGTTATTTATCTTCCTCATCTTGGAATATGGAAAGGAGGGACAAGAAAAAAAAAACTCAAGAATGGTATGTTTAACAATAAAATACAGGGTTATCTTTTAGTTTTGGGTTTTTTTTTCCCTTTCCCTTGTGGTTGCTATTCACAACTGTGAAGTTGAATCCTAATGGGGGAGCCTGTGATATTAGCCAACTTTCTGCAAAGATGTCTTTATGGTAACTGAAGTAATTTGGACATTCATATTCACTCTTAAAAAGAGCCAATCTTTGTTTTCTTGAAACTTAGTTCTTTCTTCAGAGACTTTCTGCCTCCTGCCTTCTTTGGTGGGAGCTGGCTATTCTGAATCATCTCTTATTACTAAGATAATTCTTTGATAGAGCACTGAGCAGCAGACATGGTGATCAAAACACATGAATAAAGGATCAGGGAGGTATACAGAAGCAGAGCTTGAAAAGCAGATCGTACTGTGCCTAGTGTCTGAGCAAAAGCAGCCACTGTTTTTGTTTGGCCTATGGGTGATTTCATGCTGTACCAGGGTTTGTGATGTGGAAAAGGGAGAGGAAGAGGCACGCTGAGAGACAAGCGGGATTAGCAGGGTGAGCCTGTGCTGGTGAAACCCTCAAGGACAGGAAAAAGCAGGAGACCATGGGGAGAGGCTCTTATGTTCTCTTCTATCGTGCCATTCTGTGAGGAGTGCCCTCTGGAGTGCACAATTCAGAAACTCTAGAGATAAGAGGCGTGGCCTTCACCCTCCTACTTTTCCAGAGCCACCCTCTTACACTGTTGGTGGAAATGCAAACTGGTACGGCCACTATTGAGAACGAGATGGTGGTTCCTTAAAAAACTAAACATAGCGTAACCATGTGATCCCACAGAGCCACTTCTGGAAATACAGCTGGAGGAAAATCTAACTGGAAAAGATACATGTGTCTCAATGTTCATAGCAGTGCTATTTTCAATACACAAGACATGGGAGAAACCTAAATGTTCAGAGACAGATGAATGCATAAAGATGTGGTATATACATATAAGAAAGTTTTATTCAGCCATAAAAAACAATGAAGTAAATCAGAAAAAGACAAATACCATATGATATTACTTACATGTAGACTTTAAAAAATAGTACAAATAAACTTATTTATAAAACAGAAATAGAGTCAACGATTACCAAAGGTGAAAAGGGTAAAAACCGTTGGGGGGGAGGAGGGAAAAATTAGAGATTGGGATTAACATACGCATACTTCTACACTGAAAATAAACAACAAGGAACAATTATATGGTACAGGGAACAATATTTAATATATTGAAATAACCCATAATGGAAAAGAATCTGAAAAAGAATATATACATATTTGTGCATAACTATGTCATATGTATGCATCTGTGTGTATACCTACATATATATATGTATGCTGTTTAGTTGCTAAGTCATGTCCAACTCTTCGTGACCTATGGACTGTAGCCCGATAGGCTCCTCTTCCATGGAATTCTTCAGGCAAGAACACTGCAGAGGCTTGCCATTTCCTTTTCCAGGGAATCTTCCCAACTCAGGAATCAGTCCCAAGTTTCCTGCTTGGCAGGTGAATTCATTACCACTGAATCACCTGGGAAGCCCATATGTATGTATATGTGTGTGTATAACTGAATAACTTTGCTGTACACTTGAAATTAACACAACATTGTAATTCAAAAATACTCCAATGAAAAAAAAGAAAAAGAGGTAAGGAGAGTACACAGATGCAGGAGAGGGTCCTGAATGGCTGCCCCTTCTTTCCCCTTTTGTGTCTGACATGAGGAAAGAAAGTGCTGAACTAGGGGCTCATGTATGCTGTGTATAAGGGAAATGAAGAAAATCCCAGCTGAAAAACCAATCCCACTATGTCCAGAGAACCTTCATTATAAGCTCTTCCCTTAGGAAGGGTATCACGGCACCTCCTTCTGAGGGCCTAAAAGTTAGGCTGGTGGCTGAGTGGCTACTGTACAGATGGACTACAAAAGCAAGAATGCACTGGTATCAGGATGGAAGGCAAAGAGCAGGAAGACATGGAAAATTAAATCTATCCACTGCACACTCTTCCAGCGGTCAATCCTCTGAAGGCACAATTATAAGACCACATTTACACAAATTTTAATTCTGTAAGCTCATTATGCCCCCTCCTTTCCATTCCTGTGGCAACTGCAGATGTTTTTCTATTGTTTTTTGGACTGGTGCAAAAACCTCTCAGTTTTTTTTTTTTTTCCCTCTAATTCCCTTCCACAGAAAGATTTGTAAATTTTCCTAAAACACATTTTAGATACTTACTACCACCATCAAACACCCTTGATGCCTCACAGAAGCAAGTTCAAATCCCCTACTATTGCACTCCAGACTCCTATGACCTGATCTCTTTCTAGTCTGTCTTCCCCCACAACTCACCACAAGTGCCAGGCTTCAAGTATATGTAAGTTATTTGCCATTTCCAAATATTCACATTGATGACACTGTGCCATGATCACACCAATGATTTTGGAATTCCCTTCTCTTTGTGTAAAATAACCCGATGCATCCACCATGTCTCGCACGCCTCTGAGGCCTCCCTGATGTTACCAGCTGGAATTCAGTACTCCTTGCATGCATCTTTGCACACCATCACTTACATCAGGGAGGAAGCACTTTTCAGTTCTCCACTGCATTATTGTTTGTCATTGTATGTAAACCTAAGTAACTCATTTCAAGTCCCTTCAAGTAATGCTCTTATTTTATTCTTTTCAGAATATCTACAATGTTTCCCATCTAATACTCTCATAGAAAAGTAGTTCAATGACCAGCTAACTAATTAGCAAAAGCTAAGTATATAAGAAAATCATTACACAAAACTGATTGCAATGGGACATAAGACTATCTTTATGGGACTTTCCTGGTAATATAGTGGAAAAGAATCCACCTGCCAATGCAAGGGACACAGGAAGATAGCACATGCTGTGGAGCAACTTAGCCCATATGCCACAGCTACTAAAGCCTGCATGCTGTAGGACCCATGAGCCACAACTACTGAACACACGTGCCACAGCGACTGAAGCCTGCATGCCTAGAGCTTGTGCTCCACAGCAAGGGAGGCCCTCACAATGCAGAGCCTATGCACTGCAATGAAGAGTAAGCCCCGCTTACTGTACCTAGAGAAAGCCTGTACACAGCCATGAAGGCTCAGTGCGACCAGAATTAATTAATTAAAAAAGGAAAGACATATCTTTATGAAGGTAAAACTTCTCAAAACTGGGATTATATACATGCATATAGAATAAACAATTAAAATGATATCAAACTCTTGCTAAGGTAGAAAGTAAAGCATTTAATAAAGCTGAAGAAAATATTAAGGCTGCAGGAGAAGCTAGCCCAGTATCCATACTATTATACCATGAGGACAATCTCCTAAGAATGAAAGCACGGAAAATGCAGAGGCCAAGAAGGTGGACTTTGGGGCCTGGCATAACTTTAAATCCTGAGGTCATCCTTTACTAGATTTGTGACCTTGGGTAAGTCGCTCAACCTCATCAGGTTGAGAAGGTAGGATAATAATGCCTATCTCAATTATGCATTGTTAAATAATGTAAAAGGAAGGTGCTTGGCACAGAATAATAGTTGCCATTTATTGAATAGCAATTTTTTTTTTTTGGTCTGAGAATGATCATGCTAATCTTAGTAAACCTCTGAGACCTTTAAAATTTGAATGTGTCTTCATTGCAAAAGCATAATGACTTGAAGCATATGATTTTCATTCATATGGAGTTGGTTTGACTTAAACACTTAAAAATAAAGATAATTCATCAATTCTACATGCCAAGGTAGAATAGAAATTCTAGTGATAAGAAACAATCCAAGTCTGAACAGTCAAGAGACAAAAAGAAGAAATAAATGTAATAGACACAATTATTAAAAATAGACTTTTGAAGTAAAACCATTTTTTCTCATTTAGCTTGTTGGCCTTATAGAATTATTTGATATACATATTTGTGTTGCTTTTTAAAATATATATATATTTTTAAATGTTTTATAGTGGGTCCTCATTGGTTCAGTTCAGTTCAGTTCAGTCGCTCAGTCCTGTCTGACTCTTTGCAACCCCATGAACCTCAGCATGCCAGGCCTCCCTGTCCATCACCATCTCCCAGAGTTTACCCAAACTTATGTCCATTGAGTTGGTGATGCCATCTAACCATCTCATCCTCTGTCATCCCTTTCTCCTCCTGCCTTCAATCTTTCCCATCAGGGTCTTTTCAACTGAGTCAGCTCTTCACATCAGGTGGCCAAAATAATGGAGTTTCAGCTTCAACATCAGTTCTTCCAATGAAAACCCAGAACTCATCTCCTTTAGGATGGACTGGTTGGATCTCCTTGCAGTCCAAGGGACTCTCAAGAGTCTTCTCCAAAACCACAGTTCAAAAGCATCAGTTCTTTGGTGCTCAGCTTTCTCAACAGTCCTACTCTCACATCCATACATAACCATTAGAAAAACCATAGCCTTGAACAGATGGACCTTTGTTGGCAAAGTAATGTCTCTGCTTTTGAATATGCTGTCTAGGTTGGTCATAACTTTCTTTCCAAGGAGTGAGCGTCTTTTAATTTCATGGCTACAATCACCATCTGTAGTGATTTTGGAATACCCCAAAAAATAAAGTCAGCCACTGTTTCCACTGTTTCCCCATCTATTTCCCATGGAGTGATGGGACCAGATGCCATGATCTTCTTTTTCTGAATGTTGAAGTTTAAGCCAACTTTTTCACTCTCCTCTTTCACTTTCATCAAGAGGCTCTTTAGTTATTTTTCACTTTCTGCCATAAGGGTAGTGTCATCTGCATAAATAAAGTTATTGATATTTCTCCTGGCAATCTTAATTCCTGCTTGTACTTCTTCCAGCCCAGTGTTTCTCATGATGTACTCTGCATATAAGTTAAATAAGCAGGGTGACAATATACAGACTTGGTGTACTCCTTTCCCTATTTGGAACCAGTCTGTTGTTCCATGTCCAGTTCTAACTGTTGCTTCCTGACCTGCATATAGGTTTCTCAAGAGGCAGGTCAGGTGGTCTGGTATTCTCATCTTTTTCAGAATTTTCCACAGTTTATTGTAACCCACACAGTCAAAGGCTTTGACATAGTCAATAAAGCAGAAATAGATATTTTTCTGGAACTCTCTTGCTTTTTCCATGATCCAGTGATAGGTTTCTCAAGAGGCAGGTCAGGTGGTCTGGTATTCTCATCTTTTTCAGAATTTTCCACAGTTTATTGTAACCCACACAGTCAAAGGCTTTGACATAGTCAATAAAGCAGAAATAGATATTTTTCTGGAACTCTCTTGCTTTTTCCATGATCCAGTGGATGTTGGCAATTTGATCTCTGGTTGCTCTGCCTTTCTAAACCCAGCTTGAACATCTGGAAGATCACGGTTCACATACTGCTAAAGCCTGGCTTGGAGAATTTTGAGCATTAGTTTACTAGCATGTGAGATGAGTACAACTGTGTGGTAGTTTGAGCATTCTTTGGCATTGCCTTTCTTTGAGATAGGAATGAAAACTGACCTGTTCCAGTCCTGTGGCCACTGCTGACCTATTGAGTGCAGCACTTTCACAGCATCATCTTTTAGGATTTGAAATAGCTCTACTGGATTTCCATCACTTCCACTAGATCAGTTATCTACCTTAAATATATCAGTGTGAGAAGGGACAGATTGGGAGTTTGGGATTGACATGTACACACTGTAGCTCTTTTAAAAATAATGTTAAGAATCATAGAAGCTATTCCATTGTACATTACCAATATAAAATGTGTTTACTTATCTTTTGTGCATTTCCTGACAAAACTTAGCAATGAGCAAGGAGGATACTACCTTACCCACGAAGAACTTTCCAAAGGCATCATCAAAAACAACAAGGTCAAGTACACTATTTTCAAGTTAGGACATGAAAGTAACCTAAATGTCCATCAATAGAGGAATGGATAAAGAAGATGTAGTACATTTATGCAATGGAATACTACTCAGTCATTAAAAAGAATGAAACTGTGCCATTTGCAGAGACATGGATAGACCTAGAGACTGTCATAAAGAGTGAAATAAGTTAGAAATGGTAAAACTAATCATATACCAACACATATATGCAGAGTCTAGAAAAATAGTACAGATGAATCTACTGGAAAAGCAGAACCAGAGACACAAACATAGAGAACAAATGTATGGATCAAGGAGAAAAAAGGGAGAATGAGATGAGTTGGAAAACTGAGACTGACATGTATAGATCACTATGTATAATGTATAAAGTAGATAATTATGAGAACCTACTTTATAGCACAGGGAACTCTACTCAGTGCTCTGTGTTGTCCTAAATATTGAGGAAATCCAAACAAGAGGGGATATATATATATATCTTCCTATAACTGATTCACTTTGCTGTACAGTAGAACTAAAACAACATTGTAAAGCAATGACTATACTCCAAGAAAAATAATAATATTTTAAAAATACAGAAACTGTTATGGCTGAGTAGAATCTTTGGAGTTTCTCTCAGGACATGAGTTCACCTTCTCTCCAGTTTGCTAGCTTTTCTGATTAAAGCACCTTTCTTTTCTATTAACACTTGCCTTTCAAATTATTGGCCTTTTGAGATGTGAGCAGCCAACCTGAGTTCAGAAATAGTATGTCTCCTTCCTCATCCTCTGTTCTATCTGAAAGCCTTCATTCTATTTCCTTGGCTGAAACAGAGTTCATGAAGGGATAATGGGAGAGAAAAAAAACCCATGTGGAATAAAGATTTGCTTTCCCATGGAATTGTGAGTTTTTATATGAATAACTCAATTTAGGATACTTAGTTTGGACACCGAGAGGTGTCCATCACTTATAAGAAATACTCCTAAAGAGAAAGCACTGTTGAAATACAAAACCTGACTGGCTCCCCTTATATCTGCCTAATAAAAAGTCATATACTGTTGAAGTTCAAGTTCAAATCTGTCTTTACCTGGATACATTTGATATCTTCCTATTTATTAAAAGAATACTCCTATTCATCAGAAAGTTTTCTTAAGTTAGTAAAACATTCCTTCCCATTTCTGTTGGATCTAATACAACATCAGTCTATTTCACTGGGATGCTCCTGTGGAAAATGTAGAGGTGAAGGAGAAGCAAAGGAAGCAGGAAGTGTTCTTGTTTGTGATCATTTGATGGCACCCCACTCCAGTACCCTTGCCTGGAAAATCCCATGGACAGAGAAGCCTGGTGGGCTGCAGTCCATGGGGTTGCAAAGAATCAAACACAACTGAGCGATTTCCCTTTCACTTTTCACTTTCATGCATCGGAGAAGGAAATGGCACCCCACTCCAGTGTTCTTGTCTGGAGAATCCCAGGGACAGAGGAGCCTGGTGGGCTGCCGTCTATGAGGTCACACAGAGTCGGACATGACTGAAGGGACTTAGCAGCAGCAGCAGCAGCAGCCACATGGTAATGCTCTCTCTCTCCGCTCCCTCTCCTCTAATTCCTTCTGATCAGTTTGGGGGCAAGGAGAGAGAAGGAGGACTATGTTTCCTTTGTGAGTTCAAAAGGTGGCTCCTGACTACTCTTGCTCTTGCCACTGATGCATGGGTGAGTGCTTTTCTGTGACTAATGAGGACCAAGTAAAGCTGAAAATCTATAAATTATCTCTATTTTGGTTCCTGTTATGTGATAAAATATGTGTGGTAGATATAAAATCATTTTATAGTTCCAACTATAAAAATATGTAATGCCTATTAACAGTAGTATTGCCATTCTGCCATTACCTTTGAACAAGATAAGATCTAACTAATGATATTAACCAAGCCAGACATTGATGAAGCCCAGGAACCTCTCTGTCTTTTTCATCACTCTGAGTTTACCAGAGTTCTTCATGTAGCAGAGCTCAATAATTGTTGCTGTTGGATTAAGGGGCCAGAATATAAGATGAAGGCCACATGATAATGTGTTTTTTTTCCCCCAGAAAATAATGTTGGCTGTTCTTTGAAGAAAATAAAGTTACTTTCATAGCTCACACTATAATGAAAATCTATAAATTATCTCTATTTTGGTTCCTGTTATGTGATAAAATATGTGTGGTAGATATAAAATCATTTTATAGTTCCAACTATAAAAATATGTAATACCTATTAACAGTAGTATTGCCATTCTGCCATTACCTTTGAACAAGATAAGATCTAACTAATGATATTAACCAAGCCAGACATTGATGAAGCCCAGGAACCTCTCTGTCTTTTTCATCACTCTGAGTTTACCAGAGTTCTTCATGTAGCAGAGCTCAATAATTGTTGCTGTTGGATTAAGGGGCCAGAATATAAGATGAAGGCCACATGATAATGTGTTTTTTTTCCCCCAGAAAATAATGTTGGCTGTTCTTTGAAGAAAATAAAGTTACTTTCATAGCTCACACTATATAAAAAATATTCAGATGAATATATCTGATACTATATAAAAAATTCAGATTGCCAAAAGTAAAAACCAAAATTATAAATTTATATATAATTTATATACATAATATATAATTATTTTAAAAAACAAGCAAATTTTAAAAGCTAGTTTGGGAGAAAATACTTTTAATATATATCTCTTCTTTTGATATACTGAAAAATAAAGAAATTAACCATAAAAAGGAAATTTCTTAGAATTTTTTTCAGTGAAGATGTCAGTATAATACGGTATCTCTCAGAAAGCTGTAAGGCTCAGAAAAGTGACACAGCAGTTAGAGAAAAAACAATCTCAGTTCTCTTAATTTTGCAGAAACAGGAAGGCAATTTGACTTGCCAGTCATGGCTAAAAGTTGTGCTGAATGGGCCTGTGAGCATGCCCCATCCCAAATTCCATAACACACATTTTTTTAATGCTTGCTCTGTGTTCAGAGCTGTGAGTACAAAATGAATAAGAAAGGCATTCTTCCTACCTAAACGCTACAATCCATTAGAAATACATCCTTGAGTAAAAAAACCACTTGCTTTCCATTAGAGTTACCTTTATACTCATAATGCTTTAAACAGAAAGCTTCCTCTCCACAAATACGAGATGAAGCTTTGATGCATAAATTCATGCTATATTTTTTGATGAAGAGGAAACTTAATTACACTTTAAAAGAAAGGGATTGTAAACATGTGACTCTAGTAATTAGGGCTCAAATATAACGAGCCATTTAAAAATAATGTTGCATTACATTTTCAATGACACTTAATAGTTTACTCATTTACATAATGTGTTACATTCACTTTTTTTCATTTAATCATTCTGACGACTCCGTGAAGCAAGCACTTTTACCCCCATTTTATGAATGAGCAGGCTGTTACTTAGAGGAGCCATATTATTTGTCCAACAAATCATATATAGAACAGTTACTTAAGCAAGAGTGCCAGGAAGAAAATCTGGCCCAGTTCCTATTGTGTCATTGGGCTTAAGGCATCACTGCAAACATGAAGAGAGAGCAGGATCTTGGAGTTCTGCCCCATGGTTTCACTGTCTACTGCTTTAAATTTTACATCTTGAAACCCCACCCCTAAAGTTTTACCTAATAGAGGCAGATTATTCAAACAGATTAGTGTGTGTAACATTCCATATACTCTGTTTGTATTATTGTCCAACAAATCATATATAGAACAGTTACTTAAGCAAGAGTGCCAGGAAGAAAATCTGGCCCAGTTCCTATTGTGTCATTGGGCTTAAGGCATCACTGCAAACATGAAGAGAGAGCAGGATCTTGGAGTTCTGCCCCATGGTTTCACTGTCTACTGCTTTAAATTTTACATCTTGAAACCCCACCCCTAAAGTTTTACCTAATAGAGGCAGATTATTCAAACAGATTAGTGTGTGTAACATTCCATATACTCTGTTTGTATTTCAAAAAGGTAGAATTTAAAACACCTACGATTATAAGAAATAATGTACTTTAATATTTATTTGACACAATATCTTTTAGCATTTTGCAGATCTCAATATTATGTCAGTAGGAGTGGCAAATCAAGTTGAATCTGTTTTCTGTCACAGCCTAAAAGTCTTTTTATTATGGTCACTATTTGTATATTTATTCAGCACTTGGTTTCTTCTACCTGGAATACAAAAAGAAAAGCTAAGAGGTTTTACTGTCATGCCAGTTAATAGAAATGTCTGGTTAACAGAATGCTAAGTAAGCTAAATTTTGCCTTGTTTAATTCACAACCAGTTTTAGAAATAGTAGGGGAAAATGATTACTTAGGAAAACTGCCTGGTAATACTGTATTCAAGTTATACCTATGTGACCTCATTTTTCTTCTTTCCTAGAACGTAAACAACAGAAAAATTTAGAGGCATGTGGTCTACCTACTTCTTTCCATATTTGAGGCAAATCATGTGCAAAGAGGAGAAAAAACTTATTAGAGACCTATTAACAAGTTTTGGAGAAGGAAATGGCAACCCACTCTAGTTTTCTTGCCTGAAGAATCCCATGGACGGAGGAGCCTGGTGGGCTACAATCCATGGGGTTGCAAAGAGTTGGACATGGCTGAGCGACTTCACTTCACTTAACAAGTTTACTCTAAAATTTCTGGAATTATTTTGAGGTTGGGATGGTCCTGACTTCTACTCCAGCTCTGTATGTATATTTCATATCACATATGGTGTGGATATCTGTGGTAGAATGTAGAGATCAGCAATGATATTTTAACAGAGAGAGGTTAGGAAAGTTCTCTCTGAATAGATGACAGCCTCAAATTAAATACAATACTTCTCATCTGGCAATGATTTGATCTTATTAGTGTATCTGCTTTCAATAGTAAGCTCTTCATCAGTTCAGTTCAGTTCAGTTGCTCAGTCGTGTCCGACTCTTTGCGACCCCATGAATCGCAGCACGCCAGGCCTCCCTGTCCATCACCAACTCCTGGAGTTCACTTAGACTCATGTCCATCGAGTCAGTGATGCCATCCAGCCATCTCATCCTCGGCCGTCCCCTTCTCCTCCTACCCCTAGTCCCTCCCAGCATTAAAGTCCACTGGATAAGGGGATGGCAAACCACTTCAGTATTCTTGCCTTGAGAACCCCATGAATAGTATGAAAAGGCAAAATGATAGGATACTGAAAGAGGAACTCCCCAGGTCAGTAGGTGCCCAATATGCTACTGGAGGTCAGTGGAGAAATAACTCCAGAAAGAATGAAGGGATGGAGCCAAAGCTCTTCATAGGAAATTTCAAATATACATAAAGCCCTGAACAACACATCCTGTAAAATTTGGCGTCTTTAAAATGACTCATGTTAACTTCTGTCTTATATAAATGACAGACAACTTTCAATTAAAAGTGATTGGTCTTAGCATATTATTGTAGCCACTTGATTCCCTTGCTTACTTCTTTAATTTCTGATTCAAATATATTTTATTATTTATTACAATCTGCACATGATTGAAGAGTTAAAAGAAAAAAATAATCCAAATTAATTTCTTTATTCTGATTTTTTGGGGAGAGGATTGGAAAGGGCAGTCCACCATTGGCCAATGTGATGTTTTTATTTTACTATTTGTAAATTAAATTGACTCAATCTATCTGCATTTACTATGATGATATATAAATAAAATTAATGAAGAAATGGCAAATTTTGCATTAAGTCCTTTCTATGTGACTAGGGTGGAGAAAGAAATGGCAACCCACTCCAGTGTTCTTGTCTGGAGAATCCCAGGAACATGGGCGCCTGGTGGGCTGCTATCTATGGGGTCGCACAGAGTCGGACATGACTGAAGTGACTTAGCAGCAGCAGCAGCATGTGACTAGGGACATAAACCTACCAACCTTATCAATATGGATGCAGATGTAGACTATGACTGCTTAAAATCAGACACA